>CM014730.1:5037456-5204956 GCA_004329165.1 Spatholobus suberectus | reverse complement strand
GTGTGTATATACATGTATATACACATATATGTTAGAATTTTCCTATAAATTCTTGTGGGCTACAATCAATTGTGATAGTTTGTTTTACCAAAAACGGGCTAATATTATGATCCATTTGATGATATTTAAGCCCACTTATAATGTGATTAATTGCTTATGGACTTTGGACACCTAATACTGATCCATGTGGAAAACAATGTGGCCCTAACCACTAGGCTCATAATGGGAGGAGCCTAGGGTTAATAAATAGCGTGGCTAGGTCCCTTTTGCCGTCATCACGACATATAGTTGCTCTCTAGGTTTGCCCGATTGAAAACCTAGAATTTGGAGCGTGTGATCAAGCAAAGGAAGGCTTGGGTTTTTGGGTTTCAAGAGATTGCACAACGCACAGGCAATCCTTGCCATTCTTGATTATGTCTTCAACAAGTAAGTAAAATTTATAAACATTATCAGTGTTCTAAATTCATATAAAGTATAATGTAATTTTCCTACATTTGGTATTAGAGCCGCTTTTCTATGATTTAGGACCTGATATTGATATATCTATTTATTTAATATTTTTTCTTCATCTAATTTGTGGTAATTTCGATTTCAATAAATGGATTTGAATATTATTCTATTTGTCAATTGAATTACTATTGTATGAATCGGGAGGTTCTAACACGTGAATTATTAATCCACACATGTTGTTTCGATTGTTGCATGCGGTGATTTCTTATGAGACCTGCTATTTTTTTTAATTTCAATTGAATTGCGCCTGCTACGTTTTGCAATCCAATCATCGATATTGGGTTGAATTTTATTTTACATCGATATTAATAATTAAGTGAATTGTGTATATTAATGATGGATTTAATCATTGCTTTGTTGCACCTACTATTTTAATAATTAATATCACAATTGTTATTAGTTACATTATGCAATTCTTTCTTACGTTATTTGTAATTACATAACAATTAATTACTATTATTGATATCGATTCTAATAATTAATTGAATTGTTTTGCTATTATAACAATTGTTGCAATTCAATTGCTTGCTGGTTTATTGCTATTGTATATAATAATAATTGTTGATTTGCAATTGTCTACAATTGTGCTTGTGGGTTGGCTTTATGCAAGCTACTGGTAATTCACGCTTGGTATTGTTACAGCAATTGGAAATTAGAAATCTGATTGCAATTCACGTACTGTGACTTTATTTGCTATTGTAATTGCCATTATTTTTGCAATTGCCATTCAATTGTTTTATATTAACATAACATTTTATTGGTACATTAATTGTTATCCTAAGTGACATAGTAGAGCACAACTACAAAGCCAATCAACTATATGTGTCATATGTACCCTTTTGGTATGTTTCAAGATTGTTATTATTTTATTTTGGTTGCCGTACATTTATTGTTAATATTTATTTAGAAGGAATTTAAAATTAGACTGCCTTAGCCTTTTAATACTGTTTAAGTGCAAAACATCTTGGGAAAGTGTTGATAATTTATATATGACCGATAAGGACACTCTTTTAATGATGCATTTGCCTGTTGACTGAGTCATGATTTTAGACAAGAGAAAATTGATTCCTATGCAAGAATTTTCATGGGTTGTTATAAGTCGTTACTGCCAAAGTGGGACCACTTGTATTGGTTCATGAAAATTTTTGTAATTTGAGGAATGCTTTTGATCTTTGCGTGCAATTGCCTTCCCAAAGGGGGTTATGGTATGTTTAGGTTGAAAGTTAAGGTTGGATGGAGTTATTGGAGAATGCATTGGGTTAAGGGATTTGTCTGCCCAAAGGGGACAATTTTTTGAACGTAATGCGTGCTCATGGATTAACCCTTATGAGGTTTTGACCTAGGCTGTGACCTTGCTTTGTGTATTCTGCCCAAAGGGGAATGTGCTATTATATTGGCCTCACTGTGATAGCCTGTTCTATTTTGAGCTATATTTTGTCTTGTAACATGTTCTCATGCATCCCTGTTTTGTCTTAACAATGAACTTTTTGTGAATAACTTCCTCTTCCATTGAGATCTTAACCGGATCGAACCACAACAAATGGAAGCAAGATCTAGAATTCTCTTTGGAAATTGCTGATCTTGATTTAGCTTTACGCGAGGAGAAGCCTGTGATCAATGCAGAGAGCATGCCTGAACAGAAAGAGCTTTTGGCTAAATGGGAGAGATCTAGTAGGTTAAGCCTGATTGCTATCAAGAGGACTGTCTCTGAACATCTTTTGAGTGGCCTGTCGGAGAAAGGGACAACTAAAGAGTTCCTTACTGCTCTAGGAGAGAGGTACCAGGTATCTAACAACGCTAAGTCTAGATGTCTAATGAGATCGTTAGCAGACATGAGATATGACAACATTAGAGGCGTAAGGGAATTTATTATGAAGATGGTTCACATCCAAACCAAGCTGAAATCTCACCAAATTGACCTTAATGAAAAATTCATTGTTGAACATACCCTAAATTGTCTACTTGATGATTTCACACAAATTAAAACTGTCTATAATACCTTTGGTCAGGAATGGAATATGAATGATCTTATTACCGAGTGTGTTGCTGAAAAAGAGAAACTTAAGAAAGAGAAGAGTGACATAGCCCTGTTGTCTGTCCATGACAAACCCACTTCTGGTAAAGGAAATTGGAAAAATACAAAGAATGCATCTAATGCTTCTCATAGATATCGAGGTTCAAGGAAACCAAGTAAGGGTCAGTACCACCATGTAGGAGGTCCTAAGCCAACTATCTTTAAGAAGAGTTTTTGGTGCTTCTAGTGTAAGGAAAAAGGGCATAAGAAAGCTGATTGTGGGAAATTCAAGGCTTGGCTAGAGAACAAGCAGAAACCAGAAGGTAATAACTTAGTTTTTGTCTGTCTTGAGTCTAATCTAGTTGATGTCCCTATAGATTCTTGGTGGCTTAATAGTGGTTTCACAACCCATATTGTTGTGTCTTTACAGGGGTTCAGAAACCTGAGGGGGCCCAGTTTGAGAGAAGGCAAGCTAAGGGTAGGAAATGATCTTGAAGTCTTCGTAGAGAAAGTGGGAGATGTCAGCCTAGTTTTAAGTTCTAGATTTGAATTAATTTTGAATGATACCTTTTAAATACCTTCTGTTAGGAGAAATTTGATTTTTGTTTCTTGTTTAGATAAACTTGGTTTTAGTTTCACTTTTGGTGATAGGAAAATAAATCTCATGTTGAACTCCCAAATTGTTGGTTTTGGATCTTTAGTGGATGGTTTATATAAATTGTCTTTGGCTTCTGACAATATTTCTTCATCTCTAGTTGTTGAGAATTCTGTTGCTAAAAGGTCTAAAGTTGAGGAAAAATCCTTTATGTTGTGGCAAAAGCGCTTAGGTCATATTTCAAAGGAAAAGGTTAAGTGGTTGACAAAAGCAAACATCCTACCTTCCTTGAATTTTGATGATTTGGGTATTTGTGTGGATTGTATTAAGGGAAAGTTTACTAAAACCCAAAAGAAAGGTGCAACTAGAAGTTCAAATCTTTTAGAGATCATTCATACAGACATTAATGAACCCCTTGTAACGACCCTTTGTCGCCACAGTACTACATACAACCTCATACATAATTAAGATATTTAATAATAAGTAACCAACATGCTATATAAAATATACATATAAGACACAAAATAATATGATATACAGCCCCAAAAATCCAAAACCACAGGAGATACAGAAACAAAACTCCCTACAGCTGGTCAATTATACAATAGATACATCCAAAACCCAAAGAGGAATGAGCTTCCAGAAAAACTCCACCCAAGAAGGGCCTTCAAACTCTCCTGCTAGAACATCCACTATCAAATGCGAGATGCAGGATCTACCAGAGTCTCTCCCTCTGCTCCCACGCCAAAATGACGTGATCATCACAGTCACAGCAACATACAACAACAACAACCACAACAACCATACCAAAACAAAACAACAAGGCAAGGGTAAGCTTATATAATAAAAGCACATAATATATACAATTCATATTGTCACACCATTAACATACCAAGATAAAATCCAAATCTTCAAAGAAATGGGTCTACATACCATACAACACAACAACATTCATGCTGTCAACCCCATACGTCAATGTATGAATGACATGATTCTCGAGAGATTTCTACATTCCGGGCAATCAGCCAGGTCTTATCCCCTACCATGGCCATCTAGCACCATTCAAGGATCGCTAAAACTCTAATTAGTTGGATAAGCTTATGGTTGTCAGGATAAGTGAATGTGGGTGGTGGTATACCGCGACACAAGGCCTGCACTGCCTTGGCCCCCTGCGGGATTTACCCATCCACTCATCCCCTAGGCCCAACTTTTAGACCCCACTTCTCATCCAAGCACTAGGTTGGAGGCCCGTCTGAGCCACAACTCCGTTCACCCCCAACTTCTATGCCTACATGTATATGACTTGAGGCCTATACAACCTTAGCCAACAACATATGCATAAATGCATACAACATACCACAAAATCAGCCTAACAACAGCAAGTCAACATATGCACACACACACACACACACACACACACACACATATATATATAACGATATACGCACACCACGTGGCCTACTCAGCGCCGCCTGTGGTCCAACAACTATTATCAACACCATACAGGCCCATTCCAGCCTTAAGCATAGTCAACAAGTAAGGCCCTATCCAAGCAGCCTACCTCATGAGAAACCTCATACAATAATATCATACACAACAAGTGGAGGTCTTATCTAAACAACCTTCCACTTCACATCCAATCCAACAATCAACTATAATTTGAAAACCAAAACTTTCTTTGAAAACCATTGGCAGATAGGTAAATCTTGAAATTCACAATAACCTTCAAAACAATTCACTTCTTTAATTTAAAGAAAATCATATGTCAACTGGACAACTCTCCATTATTCTCAAATAGAACTTTTGAAAATGTATAATACCATTTTTATATGTGTATATACATAATACTTCATATTTTGAAATGAAAATTTTAAAATCTGAAATAATACATTCAGTTCTGAAATAACATATTAAGTACTGTAGTAACAGATTATATCAGTTTAGTAAAATGCACCAGAATTCGTTTTCTGGCAGGGATAATCGATTATGGATTCTCATTATCGATTATTCCAAAACAAGTTTCAGGAAAAATTTCGTTGATGCCTAGATAATCGATTATGAGATCCCACAATCAATTATACCCAAAACCAAATCATGAAAATAGCTTCTGAAACTCTAGATAATCGATTATGTGATCCCGATAATCGATTATTTGTGACGAATTTTTGAAAAAATGCGATTTTCTACAAAGAAACTCAAGCTTTTCAACCAAAGAACCCATATTTTCAAATCAATGGTGTTCCAATAACATCAATCCACCTCAACCAAGCTTATACACATCAGATTTTACATCTAATTCGACATTTCATCACCAAAAATCACAAATCCTCCCCAAAAACCCATTCCCCCCCCCCCCCCCCCCCCAAAATATCAAAGCCACCAAATATATCCACACCCACAAAGATTCAATCATTTCCAAGGCAAGAAATCAACATATTAACAGTCATTAACACAAAATAACCGATTTGTAAGCTTCCCTTACCTCTAAAAGTCTTCGAATCTGAATTTAGGTTCCTTGAGAATCTAGTGTCTTAAGCCAAAATCTTCCACAAATTGATTCTTTCTCTCACCACAATCACTAAACTGAGCCCGAAATCCTCTAATACCCTTGCTAACTTGAGAGATTATATAGAGAGATAGATAGAGAGATGAAGAGAATAGAGAGAGAAGGAGAAAGAGAAAATGAAAGGGAACTCCCCCTTCCCTTCCTTTATATACTCGACCTCCTCGAAGCTTTTACATAGACTTTTGGCCAACTGAGGCCCAAACCTCACCAAGCCACTACCCTTATCTCAAAATTGGTCTAAGTTAACTGTTTTCTCTCAAAAGCCCAAAATCATTCTCATAACACATCTCATTGGCTCAAGCACATATCTCAAGTTTCCTAAATTCAAACTAGAATCTCAAACAAACAACACCAAACCATCACTATATACAGCATACCATACATAACAACAATTCATTTATTTCTTTTAATCACCTAGATTATATATCAAATTTTCACTTTTTAGTTATTAAAACACTTAATCATGCATTAAGAAAACACAAATGTTACACCCCTAACTCCTACAATTTGTGGTAACAAGTTTTTCATTACATTCATTAATGATTTTCCCGACATGGCTATCTTTATTTGATTAAAGAAAAGTTTGAGGCACTTGAAAAATTTAAAGTTTTTAAACTGAAGTGGAAAAACAATTGGGAAAAATGATCAAGATTGTAAGATCTGACTGTGGTGGAGAGTATTATGGTAAATATGGTGTCATAGGACAGCATATGGGACCTTTTGCTTTATACTTGCAGGATTGTGGAATAGTTCCATAATACACCATGCCTGGGAGTCCTGAACAAAATGGTGTAGTTGAAAGGCGTAATAGGATACTCAAGGATATGATGAGAAGCATGATGAGTAGATGCAACTGCCAGAATATTTGTGAGGTGAAGCCTTGAAAACAACACTTTACATTCTCAACAGAGTTCCCAGTAAATCTATTCCTAAAACTCCTTTTGAACTTTGGACAGGACGAAAACTTAGCTTGAACCATCTTTGAGTCTAGGGTTGCCCAGTTGAGGTAAAAATTTATAATCCGTTGTAGAAAAAGACGAACCCCAAGATGAGTCGTTGCTTTTTCATTGGACATCCGGACCGCGCTAAAGGATATAGGTTCTTCTATCCTAGTAAGGGAAGCAGAATTGAAGAGTCCATGAACGTAAAATTTTTGGAACTTGATGTAGCAGATCCCATTGTTTCATCAGATGAGACTGATATCTGTTCGCTAGAGGTTGTTTCTTTGCCACTATCTATTCCTATAATCAGTCTTCCGCCAATTGTTCCAATCGAGACTATGTTTTTAACTGTCCCATTCGAGACTGGGATTCTGACAGAGGATGTAGCTTGCCCTCCAACTGATGATGTGTTTGATCCTCCTACTATGGTTGATATTCCACAACCTATTGAGCTAGTTGCAGAGATTCCTTTGAGGAGGTCAACTAGAGAGAGACTATCTGCCATTGGTGATGACTTTATGGTCTATCTCAGTAAGGATGCATATGACATTGGAGATATTGTTGATCCAAAGAAATATCAAGAAGCTGTTTTTTGCCCTCAATCTGAAATGTGGAAGCATGTGATGAATGAAGAGATGCAGTCTATGTCGGTTAATGGCATTTAGGAGCTCATTGCCTGAGAAATGTAAGGCAATCAGTTGTAAATGGGTCTTCAAGGCAAAGAAGGACTCAAAGGGCAACATTGAAAGATTTAAGGCCAGACTTGTAGCAAAAGGTTTCAAGCAGAAGGAGGACATTGGCTTTAATGAGACCTTTTCTCCTGTGTCCACAAAGGATTCCTTTAGAATCATTATGGCTTTCGAAGCTCACTTTGATTTGGAATTGCACCAAATAGATGTGAAGACAACTTTTCTGAATGGTGATTTGAGTGAGACAGTATACATACAGCAGCCTGAGGGTTTCCATGTTGATGGTAGTAAGGACCTAGTCTGTAAATTGAAGAGGTCAATTTATGGCTTGAAACAAGCTTCTAGACAGTGGTACCTGAAATGTGATGAAGTGGTAACTTCCAAGGGGTTTGAGGGGAATAAGGTTGGTCAATGTATATATCTTAAGGTCAGTGGGAGCAAATTTATCTTCCTAGTGCTGTATGTGGATGATATATTGTTAGCTTCTAATGACCTTGGCATGCTGCATGAGACAAAACAGATGTTAACTAGATCTTTTGACATGAAGGATCTAGGGGAAGCTTCTTTTGTGTTGGGGATCGAGATTCACAGAGATAGATCACGCCATACACTCGGGTTATCTCAAAAGGCTTACATTGATAAAGTCTTAGAGAGATTCAATATGCAAAACTGTAAACCCGGAGATGTCCCAATTGTGAAAGGTGACAAGTTTAACAAGGATCAATGTCCTAAAAGTGAGATTGACCGAGCATAAATGAATGATAGACCTTTTGGGAGTGCTTTAGGCAGCCTCATGTATGCTCAAGTATACACTAAGCTTGACATCACCTTCATAGTTGGTGTTCTGGGTAGATACTAGGCAAATCCTGGGAATGATAATTGGATAGCTGCTAAGAAGGTGATGAGGAACTTATAGGGGACTAAAGAGTATATGCTTGTATATAGGAGAGTCGACAACTTGGAGATCGTAGGGTACACAGACTCAGATCTTAGTGGGTGCCCTAATGATAGGAAATTGACTTCTGGATACATTTTTATAATGGCTGGAGGTGTGATATCCTGGAAAAGTAAGAAACAAACTCTTGTTGCCTTTTCTACTATATAGGTAGAGTTCATTACGTGTTTTGCTGCTGCTACTCATGCTAGTTTGTAACGCTTGGCCGCTTTCAGGATGAGTGACTGTCCCCACAAACCAACACAAGACTTTTTAGCGTGCTTTGTCCTCACTTACACGCTTCCCAGGAAACTTCCCAGGAGGTCACCCATCCAAAAATTGCTCCAAGTCAAGCATGCTTAACTGTGGAGTTCTTAAGTGATAGGCTACCAAAAAGTAGATGCATCTTGTTTGTATAGTAGCATTTATTAATTCCTTTAAGCTATCCTTAACTGTATAGTCCCATACCTGCACAGCCTCTGGATCCCTCTCATTCGGGTGTGTATTCGATTCATTCATGTACCCCTCTCGCTAGAAGTCCTGCCAAGAGCCGCTTCTTGTCCGTGCCTCATCTCTTTTGCAATGGCGATCACTCCCCGCCTTCATCAATGCCCGGGATGTTACATGCCCACCAGCTTTCGCTTGGTTCGTCCTCGAACCATACCGTACTGGGAGAAAGGCCCTACTCTGATACCACTTTGTAACACCTGGTTGCTTTCAGGATGAGGGATTGTCCCCACAAACCAACACAAGACTTTTCAGCGTTCTTTGTCTTCACTCACACGCTTCCTAGGAAACTTCCCAAGAGGTCACCCATCCCAAAATTGCTCCAAGTCAAGCACGCTAAACTGTGAGTTCTTAAGTGATAGGCTACCGAAAAGTAGATGCATCTTGTTAGTATAGTAGCACTTATTAATTCCTTTAAGCTACCCTCAACTGTACAGTCCCATACCTGCACAACCTTTGGATCCCTCTCATTCGGGTGTGTATTCGATTCATTCATGTACCTCTCTCACTGGAAGCCTGCCAGGAGCCGCTCCTTGTCCGTGCCTTATCTCTTTTGCACCGGCAATCACTCCCCGCCCTCGTCGGTGCCCGGGATGTTACACTGTTTGGCTGAGTAATCTTGTGACAAGACTTCGTGTTGTGGACTCCATTGCTAGACCACTAAGGATTTTCTGTGATAATAGTGCTGCAATGTTTTATTCAAGGAACAATAAAACTTCTAGTGGATCTAAGCACTTGGAGCTACAGTACCTGACTGTCAGAGATCTTGTGAAAGATGGTGCTATAGTGGTAGAGCATATTGACACAAATTCCATGTTAGCTGATTCCTTAACCAAGGGACTCAGGCCCGTTGTTTTCAAAATACATGTTGAGAACATAGGCATTGTGAGTTCTTTTGACGTGTTTGGTTAGTGAGAGCTTTAGTTTTATGTTATTTCCTTTTTATGTTGTTGAACTATTTTTTTGCTTTTAGGAAATAATGTATTGATGATGTTTCACATTTGATTTGATGAATTAATGATAAGATGAATTTCATTATGATTTTTTTTATGTGTATATCAAATGTGAAAATATTGAAGCTCGGTGTCATTGGGACCATTATGCCGGTGGTCGACGCCATGTTGGAGCTGAGACATGATGGTTTCATAATGAACCATGTGATTTCTCTGGCTTTTAGGCATTTGAGAGAAATTGAGGACTCATGAAGAAAATAACAATATGGCTGTCTAATCACACTAGTGTAACATCCTCACTTTTATTTAATTAATTGTTTTATTTATTTATTTATTTTATATATTTAATTTTGAAAAATTGGGAAGGAATCTAAAAATTCTAATACCCACGATTAAACTCAGAATAGCAAAAACTATCTAATCGTGATTTTCAATAATTTTTCCGAGTTGAAGCCCGGAGAAATTAGAAAATGACGATTTTGTCCTTATTTGTCAATATTAAGGGCTAACATGAGAAAAAGATTCAATTGATATTAAAATGTCAAATTGAGTTTAAAATCATGTCATAGGTATTAAAATATAATTTTGGAAATTTTTTGGGAATTTTTTGAAATTCCTGTATAAAATGACCAAAATACCCCTAGTTGTCAAATAACCAACTCAATATTGGTTTGACATCCAAAAATGATGAAAATGATGTTTTTAGTACATTTCTAGGTAAAATGTGTAATTTTATAATTTTCATAAAAATTTGAGCATTTATTGAATTAAAATGAATTTAATATGAGTTTTCTAAGCTTAAAATATATAATATATATATTTATAATTCGAAAAAAATTAAAATTTATTTTTAGAAATTATTTTTGATGACAAATATTACATTTGTTCAGATTTATGTCTAAATTAATTATTTTGGTATTAAAAGTTCTTTTTTTCAAGTTTAGGCGATTTTATCGGTACCGACTAATTAATTAACAGTCAAAAATTTTACTGGAAGAGCTTTGGGACAGCTGGTATCCCACGTCCAGCTCTAGAAAATAGGTGATTCATCACCTAACTTGGAGATGTGTCCCTAAATTACATTTACAAATAAATTAAAATTGGAATTTTTGCATCATGGATGATCTCACATAGGGACACCTAGGTTCATTTTTTTCCCTATAAATAGCCATCACTTAGAACTGAAATCTTCATCGCATTCCTCTCTAAGCTGGACTGCCACTTCTCCATAGCCACCTTCCTCCATAATTTTTTTCTTCTTACACCAAAATTCTACTAGTTTTCATTAACTAGTAAAAATCCTCTTCGTAGGAACTCTACACCAACAACTTCACCAACTCTTTGAGGTAATGGGGGGAGTGGGGTTGGTTCTAAATTTCAATTACTTTGCATATTGGTAGGAAGGGTTTTCCCCTAAACCCGTTTAAGCTTTTGTTTTATTATTAATATTATTGTTATATTGTTTGATGTTAAACTTTAATTTTTGCTAAGTTATTATTTTGCTCAAATTTAAATTATTAAATTATACCAAGCTGTTACTCTGCTCAATTTTAGAAAATTAAAATGCACTTGCTAAACTCTTATTTTGCTCACTTTTAGAAAATTAAAATGCAATTGCTAAGATGTTACTCTGCTCAATTTTAGATAATTAAAATACATTTATTAAGTAGTTATGCTGCTCAAATTTAGACAACTATAGTATAATTATTAAGTTGTTATACTGCTCGAATTCAAACAATTATAGTAGAATTACTAAGCAGTTATGCTGCCCAAATTAAAAATATATATATATATATTTTTAGCTGTTATAATAAATAATTAAATTATCAAATTATCAAATTTTGGTAATACTCAATTAGTTTAGCAAAAACAATAGAAGAAATAAACCATAAATCTCGTAATATGAAACTAAAGATAGAAATTATTTTATGAGCTATTTATGAATTTATTTTTAGAAAACTATTATAGAAATTTCAGTTTAAGTTCTTATCGTTCAAGTAAGGTCTAGACACACTAATTGACCATTTGTAAAAATTTCATAAATTTTAAAGCTTATTTAGTACTTCTAATTGTGTTCTATAAGTGCCTGTGGACACATATTTCTTAGAAATACTAAATTTCAAAAAATTTTGAAAAAATTCTAAAAGTTCATGATAAAATTCTAATTAATTTTCTAAGTTTAAAATTATTTTTATGGAATTTTTTTGATCATTCTATGATTTATTTCTTAATTATCAATCTTTATTTTAATTTGTATATCTTTATTTTTATTGAATTATTGCTTATGTGCTTTGATTTGAATTATGAATTATATGAATGATATGTATGGATCAAATCTCTGTAATATAAGGCAGATATATTAGTAGAAATTATACTAGTACTCAAATACTTGAGACCAGAATAAACCTTTAGAAATTAATGGGTTAGTGAGTAATGTAAAGCAAGGGACATGCAATGGCATGACACCCTGTTAGGGAAGCTACAGTTTGGTACGCTGAGGAATAAAAGGTGGGGACCCATTTGGGGAGGTCTCGGGGGTAGGCATCGAGTGGTGAAAGTCCTAATAGCCAGGGTAGCGCCCGTGAGCTGGGATATTCACTTGACCAAGCTCGATAATCCCGACAACTGCTCAGCATTCCGGGATTGGTTTGAGAGTATACCTCTATAAATGGACGTCCTGACTGATATTTGTTCCTCATTGATGATGAGGACTGTACCATGTGATGATGTTGATGAGGTATATGTACTCCCAGTCACTTCCCAGGTTCTGTTAAGAACCATTACTCACTGATGGGAAGTATGGATCCATACCAAGTCAAGGGTAGTGTAGTATAACTTAAAATAAACCCTAGGTTCCCTTCATTAATTGTATTAAAATTCCTACCATACATGTGAAAGTGATTTAGAACAAATCACCTCACTCCATTATTTTTGTTATGCATGTTGAATCGTGATTATTGAAGATGATAGCAATGCTTGATGATGCTGAGGAAGAACCAGAGGATACTTCTCCATATTTGAAGACCTAGTTTATAATATTTTCTTAAGGGATAGAGTAGATAAAAACTGCTCTGTATAGGATCCTTTTTTTTTATATATATTGGGTTAGGTAGTATATGTCTTTTGATATACTTTTGTTTTCTCTTTGACTAGTATGTATTACTCAAACCATGATGTACAGTTGGATATATATATATACATAAGCAGTTTTTATCATTTCACTTCTATTTCTAAATTCTGTTTTTCTATTGTTAAAAAACAAAAAGAAAAAAAAATTTACTCACATTTTCATCAACTTAAAGTAATAATTAAATTAATATGAATTGTATTTAAAATTAAAGGAGTGTTACAACTAGCACATCATTTTCTTGCAACACTCCTCATTGATGACTAGTTGATGTAGTCGGTGATATTTGTAACCATGGAAGGTGATGCATCAATAAGGGATGCAGTTACTGCTATGATTCGGTGTTACATGGCTTTTGTTGGATGGACTCTTAATTAGGTGTTGTATCTTGGGATCATATGTTATATGGCCACAATATGTTATTAGTCCGAGAGTCGTTTTTGAAAATGCTTTTCAAAGTTAAAAAACTACACAATTGATTTTGCCCAAATGGAAGAATGCTAGAATTTTCTTATAAATTCTTGTGGGCTGCAATCAATTGTGACATTTTGTTTTACCAAAAATGGGCTAATATTATGATCCATTTGATGATACTTAAGCCTACTTATAGTGTGATTAATTGCTAATGGGCTTTGGACACCTAATACTGATTCATGTGGAAAACAGTGTGGCCCTAACCACTAGGCCTATAATGGGAGGTGCCTAGGGTTAATAAATAGCGTGGCTAGGTCCCCTTTGCCGTCACCACGACATATAGTTGCTCTCTAGGTTTGCCCGATTTAAAACCTAGAATTTGGAGCGTGTGATCAAGCAAAGGAAGGCTTAGTTTTTTGGGTTTTAGGAGATTGCACAACGCACAGGCAATCCTTGCCATTCTTAATTATGTCTTCAACAAGTAAGTAAAATTTATAAACATTATCAGTGTTCTAAATTCAGATAAAGTATGATGTAATTTTCCTATATTACACATGTATATGTGTATAAGTGTGTGTGTGTGTGTGTGTGTGTGTGTGTGTGTGTGTGTGTGTATGTGTGTGTAAGTTTCTTTAACATAGATCATATGTACAAAATTTTATATTAATCCAAATTATTTGATACCTTATTCATATAGATCAAAATGGACGTAATATATACTTTTTAAAATATAGTAAAACATGAGTCATTTGATTACCTTCTTATTGTTATTCAATTTTGACAAAATTTGACACAAATAATCTTGGTAATATGAAATTATAATTTAACGGTCGGATCGATAAAAATCACGCTTTATATCAAGTTCTTGAATGGTGTAATAAGTTGGTTTAAGTTACACCAGTATCATTTGATCCCTCCCCATATATATATATATATATATATATACAGGGTGCGGATCAAGTTACTCTAAGAATAACTCTTGATAAAGTTACTCCACTCAATAACTCTTGATATATGTTAAATTTAAACAATCTAACCGTTAAATATTTTGATATTATATTAACGATCATGTACACCAAATTTCAGGTAAATCGAACATTTGTAGCTAGTTAATCTTATCATCGACATTTACTTATAATTTAGAAAAATATGTTATACATTAATTTTGAATTTATTTAATGAAGTATGAAATAGTTTTTAAACTTTATAAAAATTTGTATTCTTGATCTATCCAATAAAATCTTTTTATTCAACGGTTGGATTATAAAAATTTAACATATATCAAGAGTTATTGAGTGAAGTAACTCTATTAAGGGTTACTCTTAGAGTAACTTGATCCCCACCCATATACACATACATACATATATACATATATATGTATATATATATCTATATATATGTATATATATGTATATACATATATATATACATATATATATATATATATAAGATTGTTAATGTACTCTCACCTCTTTTTTATTTGGAGTACATTAAGAACTTACACCAAAAATTTTGGACAAAAAAATTAATTATCTCTTTTGTTTTAGTTAATTTATTTCAGGAACATTATTTTAATTTGGTATTTAATTTTTTTTAAAAAAAAACAGTCGTTTCTTTTTCCTTTACCCTTCATGTCGCTCTCCTTTTTCCAAGCTCTCAGTACCAAATTGACGGACCATAATCGAGAAACCCATCATCTCCTAACTTTGCCACACTACTTTCACTCAATGCACTTTTAATAGTGTATATATATATATAGGGGATTGTTAATGTGTTCTTACCTCTTTTTTAGTTGGAGTACATTAACAACTTACAGAAAAAATTTTGGACAAAAAATTAATTATCTCTTTTGTTTTAGTTAATTTATTTTAGGAACATTATTGTAATTTAGTATTTAACTTTGTTAAAAAAATAAAAAACACTCATTTCTCTTTCATCTACCCCTCATTTCTCTCTCCTATCCCAAGCTCTTAATACTAAACTAACAGACCATAACCAAGAAACCCATCATCTCCTAGGGCCACCACCCAATGCTACATGACTTTCACTTAATGCACTTTTAACAACCCATTAAAATAGGCAATGGTTAAAATTCTACTGAAATGCCATCATCGTCAACGAGGGTCTTACAACCATAATAGGAAGGGGAGCTACAAACTATGGCATTGTTGTTCTGCTTGCAATGATGGATATAGAGGTCATGGATGATGACGTTGGCAATGAACTGGATGGTGATGCAGTCACCATAGGCGATGTGCACGTTGGCGTCGTGACCATCGATGGTCTTGAAGTTGCTCATTATGAGCTCTTGCTTCAAGGTGATCACCATGTCTCTCTTGAACATGATCCATAAAGGCATGCATTGGACCATTGTGTGGTGGAGAGTGCCGAGTTTTAGGTTTACCGACTTGTCATCGTTGGGGTCGTTACCATGTAGTATCTTTCATCGCACCCACTGATGGTATTGCGGCTGAAATTGATGTTGCAATTGGCCAAATGCTTTTGCCTAAGGAAACAACACTCATTGCAATGCTAGCGGTCATCAATTGGATTCCCAATCCCACATAAGAAAAAAAATTAGATTCTTTCTTGGCATGTAATTACATATGCACCAATTCTAATGGGTTATTTAAATTGCATAATGGTGATGGATGGATGGAAGTAGTGTAGTGGTGGGTGGTGTGTAACACCCTTATTTCTGTTTATTATTTTTTATTCAATAATTGTTTTAAGCATCTAGGTAGTGAGACGACCCAACTGTCGCTACAAGACAACACTACCATTCAACTGATTATTCTTAGAAAGTAAATTTCCCTGGTATACATACAAAGAGACTATCCATTCTCAATTCATACATAACTGTTTTTATGTACAAATCAAAACTTTATAAAATATCTACACCAACACCATTACTTTGATATACATCAATAAGGGAGGGAAATACAAAACTCACTCTCTAATGCTGGTCAAGCTATACATCAAAACTATAATAGCTATCATAACAATATCAAAATGACAATGGGACTCATCATATCTCATTGTCTCTAAGCTAGCAACTTAGCCATAAACTCCTATCAGCTGGAGCTACCGATGCCTCAACATCTGCTCCAACGTCAACGACGTGATCATCATAGGCATGAACCACATGTGCAAACAACACAAGGGTAAGCTCACATTTGAAATAAACAACATATATTATTAAAGAAAAATAGTAAAAAAGCTCTAATTTAGAAATTTACAATCGAAGTAGAATAACAACATATAACAACCATACCAACCCAAGCACATTGACAACAATAACAAGCACTATCAACACTAATAACAATAATCACAAAGGAAATCCTTATTTATATACATATATGTGTATAAGGTCTAAAGAAAATCCAAAAATATATGGTTACATTCTAAATCAATGACATCAATCACCATGCTAATGCATGAGGACACTACTCTCAAGAGATTTTCAACAACCAAGTGATCAGCTAGGTCTCACCCCCTATCATGGCATCAACATCATTTAGGGATTGCTACCTCTGATCTATAGATAAGATTATGTGGTTTGTCAAGATAATTGTATGTGGGTAGTGGCTCACCGCGACTCAAGGTTTGCACTACCTTGGCCCCCTACAAAATCACCCATCCAATTATCCCCAAAGGTCCATCGACAGTTGCCTTACGTTTCATCTAGCACTAGGTTGGAGGCCCTATCTGAGCTGTTAGCTTTAGTCAGCCAACCAACTTGTGTGCTTGCCCGCACCATGGCATCAGGTCCATCGTCAACTACCTCAGCTGCCAACTTATGCATCCAATGCATGTATAACACAACAACTCTCATATCATCATCATCAAGTCATAATCAATAGTAAACAACCATTTCATCCAACACACCCTGTGAGCCCAAATAAAGCATCATATATAACCACAACCATACAACAACACCATGTAGGCTCAATTCAACACCTAAAATGGCCACTAGGTATGGCGCTATCTAAGCAGCCTATACCTCTGTATGATTTCACCAAGTCGCAACTAGGGTCACGGCGGGACGGCGAAAAAGAGTTTTAAAAATAGGGAGTCGCCACCAATATTTATTAAGGGCAAACATTGGAAAAACCTAAAAAGAAAATGGTCTACGAAATCAAATTTTGGGCTCGGGAGTCAATTACGTGTAGGGAAGGTATTAGCATCCTACAACGTTTGTCATAAAGATGGTTACCTCTAATTAATTAAGCAAATTATTAATGACTTTTAAAATATTTATCTCACCCTAAAAATAATTGCAAGAAGGATTTTATTATTATAAAAAAGATTTTTATTTTATCTTAAATTTTATTATTTTTTGAGATCGACAGGAGTAGGCCCCTACTCCTACGTATCTCTCAGTGCAATGGAGAATCAAACTCACGTAGTTCTTTTGTAGAAAATGTTTGTGTGTTGTTATTTTTTAATTTTGTTTATTAAATTTTAGGATTTTTAAATCGTCACGGCTTATATGTCCTAAAAATAGAATCAACAGAGGTGTACACCCAAGTCAATCCATTGAAGCAAATTAATTTTAGTTTAACATTTTTAATTTTAGAGAAGAGTTTAAAGACATCAAGTTGTCACAACTTGTGCCTTAAAATCTTAGGATTAAAAAGATGTCACATCCAATTAATCCTTTCTCTAAAAAATTAATTAAATATAAAATATTTCTAATTTGAAAAGGACATACAAAGAATAAAATTTAACAAAATAACAATGACAAAAAAAAGGAAATAAAACATATATATAAAAAGATAAGATAGGTAAATTTACCTCAAGATACAATTTGTGGTGAACACAAAACAATCCACCATAAGTTTCTAGTAAAAGTTCCAAGAGAAAAAAAATAAAAGAGATAATAAAAAAAATTAAACTTTCATAGGCTTCAGTGCTTTGCATTAAGCCTATAATTAATGGATTTTTTTGGCCTCCTCCATTGCTTGTTAAGCACCTCTTTATATAGGGGAAGGAGAAGATGCATGAGTGTGGATTGTCCAATGCGGGACTTTTAAGTGAAGGGAAGGTGGGAGGGAAGGAATGCGGGACTTGAGTTTTGTTATGATTAAATGCCCCACTTTGGGGTTAATTTTCATCAAGATAGAAGTTGATTTTGGTTTTTGAGGTAGAGAGATGAGTTGTAGATTTTTCTACAAGCTTTCCAACGGTGCAAAGAACACCTCAAACGAACAAGTATAACTCAAGATACGACATTATCTTTTCATGTTATTCATCATAAAAAAAAAGCTTTTTTCTTTCAAAAGTTTTCTTATTTCTTTTTTTCTTGTCTTTTATATTTTATTTTTATTTACCTGGGCAAAATTAGGTGTTCACACTCTCATAACATCATCATCAAGTCATAATCAATAGTAAACAACCATTTCATCCAACACACCCTGTGAGCCCAAATAAAGCATCACATATAACCACAACCATACAACAACACCATGTAGGCTCAATTCAACACCTAACATGGCCAATAGGTATGGCGTTATCTAAGCAACCTATACCTTTGTATGATTTCACCAATAAATCATCCAACAACAAGTGGAGGTCTTATCTAAGCAACCTTCCACTTCAACAACATATCGAGATTTTAAAATTCGTTAAGACAATGACATCACAACCAACAACAACAACACATACCATCGGAGATCAAACAAATCACCAAGATTACAAACCAAAACCTACTTTGGAAAAACATTTGAATACTCAATTTTTTTTCCTTGAGATATAAAATTGATATCTTTAGGAGTCAATAACCTCATCAGCTCTATTTTCATTTTTCTTAGTGTTTCAACCTTAATGGTCCACACCTAGTGCCATAGAAATTGCACCTGGCACTTCAAAAATAGAGGAGAATCAGATAACTCGTTGTCCAACACCATATCAACAGAAAGGAACCAAAACTTTGTCTCTCGGCACCACAAACTAGTGCTAGGCGCCAACATCACAGAGAAAATCAGGCATTTTGTAAAATGCCTGATTTTGTCACCCAACGCCAAAATCCGTCGTTATAGGCCAAAATTTCACCGCCAAACGTTAATTCCGTCGCTAAGTGACAGGCTTCCAAACAAATTTCTATCAGTTGTTGTCCAACGACATAAAACTGGCACCCAGTGCCAACTACGATTTTTACAATTCACAAAAAAGATGAACGAAGTCATATAATACAATCCAATCATCAATGTGCATATTGAAAACAATCCTAGTTGCTTTTAATACCATTCTAACCGATTACATAACAATTTCATCCACAAACTATAAAATTTTTTCAAAATCCCTTTCCAAAACCCATTTTGACAAGAACCTCATACATGACAACATTCACAAAAGTCAACCGTTTCCAAAGCATTTAATCAACATATTAGTAACCATTAACACAGAATCAACCAATAGTAAACTTCCCTTACCTCGTAGAGACTTCAAAAATTCAAATTAATGGAAGAAAAGAGAAATATAGCTAAAACTTTTGAGCCAAACTTTGAGGAGAACCTTCAAGAAGAAGAAAAATCGCAGTTCTACTTGTTGGATTTGAGGAAATAGACAGAAAAGAGAATTAGAGAGAGCTTAGAGAGATTTTGGAGGAAAAACTTGAGAAGAAGCAAAAGTGAGGGAGAAGAGAGGTAATCCTTTATATAAAGAGGATTTGGACCCAAAGGCCTTTGGGCCACCAAGGCCCAACTCCCGCCTTCGGACACTCCTAAACTCAAAACTGGTTGAACTCCACTGTTTCCTCATTAAGCCAACTAAGATATTACCAACAGAGACATTTGGCTCAAACAACTTTTTCTCAAATTCCACTATTCAAACCGGAGTCTCCAAGACAATACAACATAAAACAACAACCACACATCTACTATTCATCTATTACATTTTAATTACAAAATTTAATTTAATTTTCACTTTTAATTCTTAAACCACCATATCACACATTAGGAAAACAATGGGGTTACAGGTAGGAACTCAAAAATTGAGTACGTAGTTACGTTCAGAATAAAAAATATACTTTATTTTATATTTTAATAATTTTTTCGGATTGGAACCCGGAAAGTTTTAAAATGTCTGTTACATCTCCAAAAACTAGTAAAACGCTAATAAGGTAACAAATTAATAAAAATAAATAGAAAGGTTTAAAATTCATTTTTAATTTAGAAATATGCTTAAAATAATAAAATATAATTTTAAAATTTTGTGGGAATTAATTGAATTTGTTCGTGTGAAATGACCAAAATGTCCTTGATTAACTACAAAAGGCCATTAGAGACTTTTGGCTCAAAAAAATTTTGAAAAAAATTATAATATGTCTATTCTAATTAGAAAATTTTCATTTAAAGGAAAAAATTTTTAAAAAATTTTAAATGGCAATTCTTTCATATAAAAATGATTTATTAAACAATTATTTAGCATTTTTACATTAAATAATTATACATAATTATGTACTAAATAAAATTTATATCAAAAAATTATAAAAATCTGTTTTTACTGGGCTTGGACGTTGCAGCCTTGTGGAAGCCCAAAACCATTTTATAAAATCCAAATTAAATTAATCTAATAAATTATTAATTAACCTATTTTACACCTAATATATATTTTTAAAAAATAGAAAATTATAAGATAATATTGCTGCACTTCCACGCCAGTTTTTGGGGAGGTGGCACTCTAGAATCTTCAATTGGATTTTATCAAACCAATTTACATTTAATTTAATTAATTTAATACATTATTAAAACACCAATTCTTATCTTTTTCACTACACTTATCCTCTAACTTTCTCTACTGCAGTTGTTCTTCTTCTCTTTCTCTCTCATTTTCATTTTTTTCTCTCACTTAGACACACTAAACACTTAGTAACTAATACAAATCAAAGGAAGGCTTAGTTGGTGTTTGTGGCTCAAAGACTTGTCTTCTTCAACCTTTTCCTCTCTTCCATCAAAGCTTCTATTAAGGTAAGGGGGAGAGTGGGGATTACCTTTTTTTTTTTTTTTCATTTACACAAAAGCTTGTGGGAAGATTTAGCCCCCAAATCTCATTAGTTTAATTCTTGTTTTTGTTATTATATCTTTGTATGATGATCATGAGATTGATATGATTTATGATATTTTAATATGAACTTTATTGTGATCATTTCATTGAATTATTGATTGTTGTTTATTGATTAATTAGAAATAAACTATTTTTTTATATATGTATGTATATTAATTCGGCCAAGCTATTACTATTTAGGAAGAAATTTTAAATTTTTATTATTATTCTGTTTTACTGGTTAACAACAAATTTTTATAATTATTATGTTTTGGGTTTATAAAGAAAAATATAGGAAATAATATTAATATAAATTTTAGGTGTCAGATAAATTAGTTTTAGATGATGAAAAGTTAAATAATGATTAGATTAGTATATAGATGTATTAGATCTTTTGAAAATAAAATTAGTAAAATTTTATTAATTTGTTAAATTATTTGATTATTATTACTAACTATAAAATATTCTATTATAATTATATTCCTGGTTAAAAAAAATTAGTTTCCAGCCATACTATGATTAAAATAACTAGAAAGTTATTTTAATTATTATATACAGATTAATTTTTATAATGAATTGGAAGTTAAAAATTTAAAATTCTGGTTTAGAATACTTAGTATAGTATTCGGACATATTTTATTTTATTGTACAGCAAATTTATTTATTTTATGACTGTTAGTAATAAGTATAATTAATTGACAATATATTTAAAATTTAAAACTATTGATAAATATTGATTTCAGTTATATATATATATATATATATAGGGGCAGGATCCGTTGACACTAGGTGTAAGAGTTAGTCAAATTACACCTTCAATAACTTTTTGTATAATGCAAATTTAACCAATCCAACCGTTGAATTTGATGTTCTTATTAATTAGATTAAGTATGAAAAATTTCATACAATTCTAAAATTATTTAATAGTTCATTAAATCACTTTATTTTAACGTACAATATGATATTAAAATATATGTAAATATTCAATATTAGATACCATATTTAGAAAAGTTCAAATGATCTGAAATTTGATATACATAATCATAAAGATAATATCATCAAATTCAACGGTTGGATTGGTTAAATTTGTACTATATAAAAAGTTATTGAAGGTGTAATTTGACTAACTCTTACGCAAAATCCGTTAACATCAGGTGTAAGAGTTAGTCAAATTACACCTTCAATAACTTTTTGTATAATACAAATTTAACCAATCCAACCGTTGAATTTGATGATATTATCTTTATGATTATGTATATCAAATTTCACATCATTTGGACTTTTCTAAATATGGTATCTAATATTGAATATTTATATATATTTTAATATCATATTGTACGTTAAAATAAAGTGATTTAATGAACTATTAAATAATTTTAGAATTGTATGAAATTTGCATACTTAATCTAATTAATAAGAACATCAAATTCAACGGTTGGATTGGTTAAATTTGCATTATACAAAAAGTTATTGAAGGTGTAATTTGACTAATTCTTACACCTAGTGTCAACAGATCCTGCCCCATATATATATATATATATATATATATATATATATATATATATATATATATATATATATTCAAGGAATATTTTGTTAAAGTTTTATGGAAATAGTAATGACATAATATAATATTAATTAAGTTATTTTTATACGTATATTAAAACATGTATACAGTTTTAGTTGAATATATATGGCTTACGGCCATATTAAAACAAATTGTATTTCTATTTATACTATATATAAGCTATATTATTCTAATGTTATTAACTTATATTTTTAGTATACTTTTAAGGTTATAGTAAGATGGTTTTCAAATAAATAAGAAAAATGTTTGTAATTATTAAAATTATATATTAATTTTACAAAATTTTTAAATTGGTTAGATGATGTAAGAATTAAAAACTTTGATTTGAATGCTAAGTATAGCCTTCGGTCACCACAATAAAATTAGAGGAAATTTTCATTGAATTTTTTTAAATTAACCATTAAATAATAAAATGTAGTTATTCTAAATAAATTAGAAAATTTAATTGAGTTATTTTTGAGAAAAATGGCCTTTGGCTATTGTATAATAATTTTAGAAGAAGGATTTAAAATATTATTATTATTGTTATTATTATTATTATTATTATTATTATTAGAATTAAAATTGTTGGATTTCATGAAATTAAGAAAATTTTTGAATGGATAAGTATCAAATTCAAATAATAAGTAAAGTTTTACATAAATTTTTGAAACTTATATAAATTTCGGTTTTAATATAAAATAATTAATAGAATTTATTATAAATATTATTAATTGATAAAAAGTAAATTTTTAGTAAATTTTGACAATCTATATTAAAATAGCCAAATTATATATTTTATAAATAATTAAATTTTTTTAATTTAATTTAGTCACATAAATTTGAAATTTTGAATTAAAAAGAAATAAAATAAGTTATGTTATAAAAAGGTTAAAAGATTTATATTAAATTATTTAAGAATAAATTATTAATATTATAGCTTTGTGATTGATGAGTTGAAATGTTTGTATTCTTAAGGTCTGTGATAATACTTACTCAGAGAGGTATTCGTCGTTGAGTATCAAATTGTAGAGGAAACTCTGTCAGATATTCCGGAAAGATATTGTGTAAAGTATTATTAAGTCTTTACTAGATATTCTGAAGTGATATTGCGTAAAATATTGTTGAGTCTGACATGCACTGATGAAATATGATGAGTTTGTTGAATTAATAACCATGTTGTGAGAGTATGTGTGCCTGTGGAATGGGAAGTTATAGTTTGGTATACTGTGGGATGAAGGCAGGGCCCACTGATAAAGTCTAGAGGGTACTAGTATCAAGTTATGAAAGTTCCATGGTCAGGGTAGCTCCTTGGATGTCGGGACAATCATGTAACCAACTTGATAACCCTAACACCTGCTTAACATCACCGGGATTGGTGTAGTGTATACCCCCTAAGGAGCTACACGCTCGTTTTTAGAGAAAAATGATGATGATGACGATGTTGGTACCATGATGACAACGATACGAGCTCCCAGTCACTTCCCAGGATGAATGATGATTGTTGATAATCATTAGTAGGGGTATGAATCCATACAAGTTATGATAGTTTGGGTTGTTTCATGATAACTTAGGTCAGACCCTAGGTCCCCTATTGCATTTGTTTGCCAATAATTTGTTTGCTATTTAGGTTGTAGGTTAGTCCTACAAATCTTTTGTGAAATGATTTAAGGTTATATATATCCTCACTCATTTGCTTTGTTTCTTTCTTTCTGTTTTCTATTCTGTATATGTGTTCGTGACATATTATGAAAATAGAGGATACTAACATCGAGGATGCTAAGAATGTGAAGAATTCAAAGCAAGATGATGCCATAGAAGAATTATCGTAACTGTAGTATACACTTTATGTTTTGTTCTAGGATAAGGATGGGATTGTGTATAGTCACTGCTCTAATTTAGGTCCTTTTTGAAGGGTAGTTATTTATTTCTCTGGTCATGTATTTATTCTATAATGAGGTTTAAAATAATCATATCGATAATAGTGATGTATGTTTACGTTGGAATGTATAATGTTTACATCTACCTTGAACATATGTTGTTTTATAATTCTAAGATTACATCAAATTTTTTTTTTCATAATTAAAATTGAAAAAAATCTCTCTCAATTTAATTAAAATAAATCTAATAAATTGTGAGAATAAGTATCAATGTGATTGGGTGTCACATGGTGGAGCGAGGAGATGATGTGGTTGTTGGTTATGGTTTTCTAGTTTGTACAAAGAGCTTGGGAGAGGAGAAAGAAATGAAGGGTAGAGGAAAGAGAAATAAGTTTTTTTTAATTTTTTAAAAGTTAAATACTAAATTACAATAATATCCTTACAATAAATTAACTAAAACAAAAGAGATAATTGGTTGTTTTGTCCAAAATTTTTGGTGTAAGTTACTAATGTACTCAAACTAAAGAAAAGGTGAGAGTACATTAGCAATCCCTATATATATATATATATATATATATATATAAGAGCGTTTCAAATGAGAAACTTCTTAAAATGGGAAATGAAAATAATTAATAGTAGCCATTAGATTACAATTAAAAACAATGAATGACTGAAATTAAAACTCAATTAAATACCTCTTATAAGACCACCATTGTCTTCGCCTCCACAACCACTGCCACTCTAGCCCCCATTGTTGCTACTACCGTCTTCACCACCACTGCCACTACCGTCACCACCACCACTATCGTTGTTACCACCACTGCCACCGCCGCCACCACCACCACCACCACCACTACCATAGATGTCGTCATCGCCCCTGCAATTGCCACCACCACCGTTGTTGCTTCCACCACTACCACCATCACTGTTATAGCCACCACCATCGTCACCACCACTATTATTGCCGTCATCACCACTAGTGCCAACGATGGTGGTGGTGGTAGTAACGGCAGTGGTGGTAGAGGCAATGACAATGATGGTTTCATAAGAAGTGATTAATTGAATTTTAATCTCAGTCACAAATTTGTTTTAATTATGATCCAAAGGCTATCATTGAAAGTTCTCATTTTCTCATTGTAAAAGTTTCTCATTTGAAATGTTTCCTCTCTCTCTCTCTTTATATATACATACATATATATATATATATATATATATATATATATACCATTTGACACCGGAAGCCCTACTATTATCAATATAATTATCAGAACTTCCACAAGTCGAGCTTTTCAGCATTTCAACCACATAGCCTACTTTCTCAAGACCCAATTACTTGTTCTAATAATCATATTAATAATAATAGTGACTGCAATAATGGATCATTTAGTCAGATATATTTCTGATACACAAGATCCTTAAAGAGGTGAGTGTAGAGCATACTTTATATCTCAGATAGCCATTTCTCTATTTCTCTCTAAACGGCTCAAGACATAATTAAAAGATTCAAGCTTTTAGGAAGATGAAAGAGGCTTAGAAATTCATATGGTCAAACGTATTGATGTTTATTTAGTCGAGGGTTTTGCATATCTTAAAACTGAAGACATGCATCCCTTATATAGAAAAGGGAGCTTACAACACAACAAAAATATAAACACATATCTTGGCCGACACTTATCTTACAGACATTTTTCTAAAAGCAGACTAACTACTATTATAGACTTTTACATAACACAACAAATTTTCTTTTGAGTTGTCCCTTGTTTTAGTCACATTAGCTAGTCTTTCATGATGGGTTCATGACTCGGAGATAAGTTAGGATCATCATCTGAGCTATCATACGTGGATGTACACAGATTCAAGTAATACTAATTTTCAAGATCATCAGGATCTTTTAAGACTGTTTCAGCTACTTTATTCATTATTATTTGTCCTTGGACTGAGGCATTTTCCAGCTGTAGGTCACAAGTCTAGGCAACATTGATTAGTGGTTGGACTTGAGTCACGTGACTGTAATACTTTTTTTCATTGGGATCAGGAGTACAAATTACATCTAGTGGTTTGAGATTAACACAGGTAGAGTTTCTATTAATAACCTTAGCAAACGTTCCATTTATCCTGTGTAGTTCAATTATCAAGTCACTTTGATGAAAAGGAGCTACATCTTCTTTTGTAAAAATCTTCAGATGAGGAAACATGGACCAAATTCTGGCTTGATTTTGTGTCCAGAGCATTCCAGTGGATGGATTTTTAAAATAAGGATGATGGATTATATCTATTGTGACATATTTGTTCATTTCTTCTTTAGAAATAGACAAATTGTTTGTTATCTTCTGAATTATTGTCCTTTCAAGCTCAAGTTCAAGATCCTTTTTCCAAAGCGAGGCTGATTGATACCAAGTCAGGAAAGTCCAAAGTAAAGAGGTCTTGTTTCATTGGAAGCTAATGAAATTTAACATTCTGGTGGTTGGGAAGATGATAGGATAATTATGGAGTAAGGAGACACACCATAAATACCATAAATCTTTTTCAAGAAATGGTTCTCCCATTAGAAAAGCAAAAATGTTCAAAAAAGGGGTGTCAGGATTAAACCAATTTGGTTTTGGTATAATCTGATGGTTTTGAAGTGACAGGGCCAAATAGTGAAACATTTGTTGCCTGGAAAATTGTTGTAAAGTAGCAGGGGTGAGAATATAGTGTGAAGATATTTTTGGAGGAAAGTTTTTTGGTGTTGGCAATGATGACGATGAAGAGGAAGATGCTTGCATTAAGATGAGAGAAGCTTGGGTCTGGACAAGTAATCAAGAATGATGTTTTGGTTTCCTTTAATATGTTTACAAAAAAATCATATATGGAAAACCATTCTTTGAGTCTGAGAATCTGAGCATTTGGAGGAGTCTTGTTTTTGAACTCAAGCATTCGTGGGAATGATGAGTTATCAAGCTAAACTTCAAAGTGATGTCCTCTGAGATGGAAGTCAAACTTTTGAATTCCATATTTGACTGCAAGTGTTTCTTTAAAGACAGTATGATAATGAAGTTCTGAATCTTTGAATGCTCCACTAGCATGTCCATAGTAGAATTTTTCTCCTTGAACTTCTTCTATTAAAACAACACTCCAATAAAAATTACTTGCATCTGTTTGGAGGATTCTTTTTCCATCTCCTGGAATCTTTAAGGGAGGAGGATTTTGAACAACTTTCTTTAAAAAATTTACAGCTTCAATTTACTCTTTTCCCCCAAGGTGGTGGATTCTTTCTCAACAATTTTCAGAGCTTGGAAGTATATTTTGAGATATTAGGAATAAAATTCCTAACATAATTTAAAATTCCAAGAAACTATTGAATCTCCTTGATAGTCATATTTTCATCCGGGAAGTTCGGGAGATTTTCAACAATGTGGGGTTGAGGAACATATTGTCCTTGTGAGAAATGCATTCCTAAGAAGTCCACCTCCTTTGTTCCAATTTTAGATTTTCTGGAAGAGAGCATGACTCCATAGTTATCACAGATGTCATAGAATTTTTTGAGAAGATTTTTATGACTTTATTCATTAGGGGAAAAAAGAAGAACATCATCAATGTATACTAGTGCGCTGTGTAGGATTGGCTCAAATATTCTAACCATGGCTTTTTGAAATAGTGATGGATCAACCTTAAGACCGAATGGAAGAACAGTCCATTGGAAATGGGCATTTGGGATGCAAAATGCTGTTTTGGGTCTATCCTTAGGATCAAGTCCTATTTGCCAAAATCTAGACTTCAGATCAAACTTTGAGAAATAATAAGCATCCTTGATGTAGGAATGGAGTGAGCAAATTTTTGGAAGAAGAAACTTATCATCTTTTATGAAAAGATTCAGGGGCTTGCAGTCAATAACAAGTCTCTTCTTCTACTTGACTTGTTCAAATCTTTTATTCACATAGAATGTTGTGCATGCCCAGTCAGATGTTGTTGGTTCAATAAGTCCTTAGTTCAACAATTGTTGGCATTCTTTTTTGGTTGCTTGGAGTTCATAGGGAGATATACCAGGATGGGTTGCTTTTGTGGGATTAATATCTTCATTCAATTTGAAAGGTAATTGAACAAAGAATTCTTCTCTTTTCCACAAAGGATTTGAATGATGGAAGAGATCATGACTGTCAGCACAGAGTTTCAACAATTTTTCTTTGATTTCTTCATATCCTGAAGGAGCTTCTGCTAGAGAAAATAGGTTTGGAATTGAGTAGAAGGGTTTAAACTCTCTTTTGAATCTTATACCATTTGCCAAGATTTTAATCTTGTTGTTCTGCACAAGTACATCCCTTCCAATGAGTATGTCTTGCCATGAAGATCACTCCTAATGACTTTCGTCCAGGTGACGCAGTCTGGGAAGAATTTTATCTCGATTTTGTGACTTGTCATCAGATCAGTCTGAAAATTTTCTCCATTAGCTGCTTTAAACTTCTTTGTTTTTGATTTCCAGAATTTTGCTGGTAGGATGGCTTAAATTGATCATTGTGCATTGAGATCCAGTATCTATAAAAGCAATAGCTCTTATAGGAACATGTTATTTGGATGGCAGGATGAACACTTCTACATTTGGCAATGGTGGTGACGCTAAATAGACAGGAACAATTTCTTCTTGAATTTCCAGGACAGGAAAATGTTCTGATTCTGAATCTTCTGTTTCAGAAGAATCTTCTTCTTCTTCTGATTGTGCCAAAGCAAATACTGTGAATTCATCTAGAATCTCCTGTTCATCATAGAGTGATTCTACATCTTCATTTTCTCCAATCATAAGAGATTGGACCAATTTGACAGCTTTGTCTTGTTTTTTAGGACAATTTCTAGAAAAATGTCCTTTTTCCCACAAATGAAACATCTTTTGTTGCTTCCTTTTCCTCAAAAAGGCTTCTTCTTAAAAAACTTGAATTTTTTCTTTTTCCCTTTCTTCAAAAAAGCTTTCATCAAATTTTTCTTTGAAGGCTTTATCTTGCAATTGCATCTTTCATCTGCACATTTGATATTTAAGAATCCTTTTTTACATACCTTCTTGTATTTTTTTTTGGTCCATCATCATCCTTTCAAACATTTGTTGTTGACTACAGATTTTTCAAGTGCAATGATGCTGATCTGGTAAATTTCTCCCATAGTCATATTTGTGACTTCCTTATTCATAGGTTGAAGGATTCTCCACATTTCATTTTGCAGTTCTTCTGGAAGAGAATTGACATAAGTATTTTTTAAACTGGGACCATTAACACCATTCAACTAATAAAATCTTTGAGACATTCTTTGATAATGTCTTTCAAGATCTCTTTTGTCAAGTGAGCAGCACTTCATCTTGAAATATTATCTTCTGACTTCTTTATCAAGGAGAGTTTGATCTCCTAAGAAATGGAATTGCAAGGCTCCTATAACTTCATCAATAGAAGCTTGATGAAGGGTGTTTTGATTTACTGCTCCGAGACTTGTATAGCACTCCTTCAGAACTCCTGTTGTATGGGCACAAAATTCTTCAATAATTTTGTATTGATCAGTACTGGCATCTACCATCTTTACATCCATCCAGGCTTTAAAGTCAAGGAATCTTTTTCTTCATCGAGATACAGGAATATCATTAATAAAAAATAATGGAGAATTTGTATGGTTGGGTGTGTTGACTTCTCTTGGATGTAGTCTGAAATTTGAGGATCCTTCTTCTCTCATATTTGTGGCCATGAGACTTCTTGTAATATCTACATATTCTTCTTCAGATGAACTATTAATCAGTATTTCTAGAAATCCTTCCAAAGGCATTTCTGAAGATATAGCTATAGATTTCTGGCTTTCTGAATCTTCTTCATTATGAATCATTAATGAGAGATGAGGAGTATTTTGAGGAGATTTGGGAGAATTTTCTGTGGAGGCTATTTCAGTTTTCTTTGGTGAAGGTTCTGGAGATGGAGATCTAGTGGGAGTTTTATCGAGAGAAAGCTTTTCTTTTCTTTTTTCACTTCTACCAAAAAGTTGGGAACTAGTGGCAAGTTTTGTTAGAGGAAAAAGAGGACTGGTTTTTAGGGAACTAAGAGTAGTACTTGGGAACACTTTTGATGGTATGACAAAGTAAGGGTCTATTTCAGGTGGAAAAGGACTTTGTCGACTCCCAACATACTGTTTAAGTTCTTCATACTACTCCTTAGTCTTTTGTAATTTGTCTATCAAGGCGGGACTGAATCCGCAGGTTTTCTTTAATTCCATTGTTTAGAACTATAGTGCACCAATTTTGGTGGTTAACTCTCTGTAATGAGTTTGCATGTTGGTGGACATCTTTTTAATTTCTTGCTTTAGTGAATCTATAATACCATCCAACTTCTTATCTATTTTTTGTAAGAAGTTATTCTGAGCAAATGAGTTTTCTGTCTGCCAGTTAAGCACTTCTTCTGCTTGAGTGATTGGCTTGAGATTTCCATCAGGCATTACTTCAGAATTAGTGACAAGGTTTTGTGTGGACTTTTTTTCCAAGGTCTACCTTTCTTTCTAAGGTAGGAAAATCTTACTTCTCAATAAAGGATGACTGAGAAAACATCATGCATTCTCCTATTTGGGGAAAAGGTTCCCAACAGGAAAATCTGTTTTCTTTTTCTCTGTATCCTGAAGGAGGAGGCCATGTAATTAGGTCTGGATCATCTGGAGGAAGAATTTTCTCTTTCCTCAGAATTTTAATCATCTCATTATAAAGAGGAAAAGGTTTTGGTGTTTGCTTAAAGGCAATCCAAGGACGTGCCTTAGGTTCTAGCCTTCTGGGTTTTGGAGGTGGTTTACACAAGCTTTTCCTTTTTTATTCTAGTTCATCTTCAGTGTCTGATGAATCCCACCTATCTCTCCAACGATCATATTCAGGATCACACATTTCTGGGGCAACATCCCAGAGAAAGTGACCATTCAATTTATCTGAATAAATCGATGTTCCGTTTAGACGGAACGAATACACATGGATTGTCTTCTCCTTCTTTCCAAGAGAAATCATCATGGTGGAAAACACTGGGCCATTTGAAGAGGATGGTCTATCTTTTTTTTCTTGAAGATGGTTTTGACGTTCCCATTAGGAAGTCTTTTGAAAGTTGAGTCTGAGGCAATTACTAGCTTTTGGGCTTTTTTGAACAGCTCATAATTACTGATCCACTCAAGAGGAATCTGTTCTGCAAGTTCTTTTCTAGGAATCTGCCTTAGGACCTGCACAATTGAGGGAATTTGATCCTCAGAGTCTGCTATCACCATCAAAGCAATTTTTGAGAATTGAAAGTCTATAAGGAGATCATAACAATGATCTTGGACTTTAAAGATCAGTTTGTGGTGTAGAGTGGCTGCTATGGCACTTTCATCTTGATCTACTCCAATTAGTTGGACTTGTACTTTAAATCGCCTTGGAAGAGTGGGGTCTTGGAGTTGAACATTGAAGTTTGGGAACATGGTTAAAACAACACTTCCAGCATTAAGTGTAGTTAGAACTGTTCCTATGACAGCATGCTCATACTTGTGAAAAGTGGAGTCTATAAGAAAGACTCTAGCTGTCACTGGAAGACCTTTTCTTCCATGAAGGATGAGAACCAACCGAACAGCTCCAAAGTGGAGAACAACATAGTTTTCTCGTTGCCATAATTTTATCAAGGAAGGATTTATCTCCGAATCTACATATTGTTTGGCAGAGGTAGCATTTGGAGGACACTGATCTAATTTAGTGGTTTGAATGAACTCCTTTACTCCTAGTCTAGGAGTATAAATGAGTTTTTCAATATTCCAGATGAATTTGCCTTTGTGTCTACAGGAAACATTGTAAGGACTGAGTAGTGGAGGAAAGGCACTTTCTATTTAAGCATGCTCTGGCACATAGGAATACTCAATAAGGTTTTCTAGTTTTGAAGCTCGGGTTTGTTTACAGGATTTTGGGATAAAGAGGTTTATTTGAGAGGTATTGGTAAAAGAAGGACGAGGGTTATCTAGTTGGTTTTTAGTCATGGTGTTTACTGTACTTCCCTACTCATTGTCCTCTTCTAATTATATCTTGTTCCTGTGAAAAAAGAAGCAAAGAAATGAAGCTTGGCTCCGTTTAGGCTCTGATTGTAACACCCTAAGGGGCATTACCGTAACTAGGTCTAGATTTCAAAAAAAACAAACTTAAAAAGGTAGAAACAACATACAAATGCTACTCATAAATATAATTAAATATTATATATGAACAATATAAAAAAAACATACATGTCAAATATAACTTATCTATCACCCGAAGGTATCGTACAAAATATAAAGAAGAATACAAAAACATAATATAAACTAGACTACGTTTTCTTGCACGTGACTCCAAGCTCCAACTACGCATGTCTTCACCTGTATCCTGAAAAAGGAGAAACTTAAAGGAATGAGACATAATGTCTCAGTGAATGCTCTAAGGACTCTACGGCTGGGTTACACTCTTCTATTCAGACAACCCTCATCATTTATCTTTTATGGCTTTAAACTCACTAGGTCTCTCATAATTTGCCATACCTACGGTCTAATCTACACCTTTTAATCTTTAATACTTTCTGTGTTAACTACTCATTGATTCTCCTTACTATTATATTAGTTTACTATCTCATTTTCAACCTAAGAACTCTTTCTTACCCAAAATGCTCTCTAGTATTTAAACCCTTCATGTTTAGATTTTACTTTTCTTTCTTTTAATATTTAAGGTTGTTCTCTATGGGTCAAGTCTAAGGTCACAGACATTCTAAAATACTTTTAACCCTCCCTTAACACTCACCTTAATGTCGTCATTTTGTTCTCTCTTATTTGTCTTATACCTTTCTATTACGCTGTGTAGGGATTCACTCTTTCTCTACCTCATTCACAACTATTATTATCCAACTAGGACCCTCACAACACTATCCTAGGGCCTAGCCTCTCACTTATCCTTAAGGTAGCAAACACAATTAATTATAAGCATACATTTATTTCACATCTTTTGCCTAGTAACTAGACATACACATCGTTTTGTTTCATCAAGCAAGCATGACATACATGCATAACATGAGCAAATATACATAATCTTGACAATTTATCACAATACACAATCACATTTCACACGTGTACACATTACATCATTCGCTTGTGAACAAGGTCACATAGAATTTACATAATTACAACGTAGCATACTTCAACATATGACACTACAACAAGATACATATGCGTGCTATGTTCCTAAACTACTACTCATGCACATGTGGTACCAACCTAAACTTTTCGGAAAGTAGACTAGGAGTAAATGCAGGCCATAAGAAGCGTCATCGGTACCGATGCCTTCGGCTTTCGCACCCTCAACTAGCATGATATCCCCCGGTGACTAGTCAGGGTTACCCAGTTTTGCCAGTATGCCCCAGCTCCATGGGATCAGCATGGACCATTGGAGTTTTCCCAACCGGATAACCCCAAAGGCTAAGGTTAAACAACCCATCACGGCCTCCACCAGCCAGATTCCTACATACTTTCCTCATCACATAACTCAAACGTTATGATGCATGGTCACATATAATGCTTACAACTTTCATAGACTTTTATCATGAATCATAGGCACAATTTCATATCACACTCATATTTTTAAGGTAAATAACAACCATACAATATAAACTCAACAAGACATAAAAAAACAAATAACAATGAGTTAAATACTGCCAAAAAGAGTTCACAAACACAAGAAACGCAATAGCAAAAGTTGTATCTGCCCAGCGGTCTAACGAACCCGCCCAGCGGTCCGCATCAAGACTCAACCCGCCCAGTGGGTCTACGCGCCTAGCGCCAAGGCAAAACCACTTTTTGAAGAAAAGTTGCCAAAAGACTATCTAATCTATGAATTCCTTACTTCCTCACAATTCCTTCAAAACCCATCAAATCCTTAATCTTACGCATAAGGAGGGGGGAAAGGTAAATAGATGAAAAATAACAACATAAAAGACAAGGAAGAATATGGGGGAGAGCATTCACCTTTGTGGACATGCAAAGTTGAGTTCTAGGGTTTGGATTCTCCGGTTTCTATTCTTCCTCCTTCTCTTCCTCTTCTTCTTCCCTTCTTTTCCTCATTCTCTCTAACTTTTTTCTTCTTCTATTTTGTGACAGCTAAACCTAACCCTCCTTCTCTATTCCTTTCTTATAACATGTAGGTGAGTATGTAGCTTAGTGGGCTTTAGTCCCCCTATTGGGCCCTAGATGCTCTTTTGAATTCTATGATAATATTCCTACTAATTTATAATACTAAGGCATTAATAACAACAACAACAACAACAACAACAACAACAACAACAACAACAACAACAACAATAATAATAATAATAATAATAATAACATCAACACAACACAATAATAGTAATAATAATAATAATAACAACAACAACAACAACTTATACAACAATAATAATAAATATAATATTAATAAGAATAGAAACAGTAATAATAAGAAATATAATAAGAATAACTTTTAAGGCATTTTTTGTCTAATAACACAAGGGAATGGTCCTACTAAGAGTTACCTCGTGGTTTATTTTTAGTACTTGAAATTTGGGGTGTTACACTGATACCATTGAAAGTTCTAATAATTATATATATATGTGTGTGTGTGTGTGTGTATCTTAAAATATACTTACGGTATAACTTGCTAACGTACTTCAACTAAAAAATAAATGTGTGTATATTAGCAAATGCTTGGAAGATTTGCTAAAGTACACGCACTTATTTTTTAATTGGAGTACGTTAGTAAGCTATAACTACAATATATCTTAAAATACTCCTACGGTATAGCTTGCTAACGTACTCTAACTAAAAAATAAGTATATGTACATTAGCAAATTCATATTGTATATATATATATATATATATATATATATATAAAGAGACAGAGAGAAAGAAGTTAATATGGATTACGCGATAAATTGAAAGAAAAAGAAATAACAAGGAAAGAAATAAAAAAAGTAGAATAGAAAATATGTATTGTTTGGATCGACAAAAATAAGAAGAGAACAAATAGAGAAATTTTCATATGCTTGTTTGGACAAAAAGAAAAGTGGGTAAAATAAATAAATAAATTCTATAAAATAATTTACACTAATTTAAAAAATAAATTTAACTAAAAAATTAAATTTTTTATTATATATTTTTTTCAACACAAAATTATTTATTATTTTTATGTAAGTAAAATAAAAAATAAATACAGCACACTTCCTCCTATTTCACTTCACTCGAAGAGGGGATTTTGTATTACATAGGACCTGGCAAAAAAAAAAATTATTTTTATTTTTCTTCTCAAACAAACAATAAAAATTTAAATAAATAAGAGAAATGTTAATAATACACTCTTTATTATTGTTTAAAATTTATTGAAACTTAACATGGCCAATTAACGGGGGAATGAAAGTTTCTAGGGGACTAAAACGTGTAGAAAAAAGTTTTTAGAGACAAAATAGGAAAAGTGCATAAATATAGAGACTAAAAACTTAATTAATCTTTTTTTATTATTATTGATTAAATAAAGGGGCTAACTACAGCAACACCAAAACTAAAAACAAGACAACCGACGACATATCAAACAAGAAAAAAAAACACTTTTTAAGTTTCTTTTACGAATAAAATTAATTCTAAATTAATTTAAAAACACATTTTAATTACTCTCTACTTTACAATTCAAAACTAATTCCATTACATTAATTTTATCCAACTCATCGCTACCTAACTTTCCTACCCCAATTAAGACATACACAGAAAAAGTAACAAATTCAATGCCCAACAATACACTACTTCCCATTCGCTCTGCTTTTATAATTAATTCTACCTTAACTAGTATTAAATAAAGCAGCACTAATTAAGACAAACAGAAAGAGTCAATGCCCCACAAAGTATTTTCTATTCTCTCCTCAATCTCCCACCCTAGGAAAAAGAGCTTTTGCAATGTCGTGGAACACGAGATATAATTGTTTAAATAATAATTACGCGCGTGGACTAATTCTTTTTGTCTGTAATAAAATGAACGATTAAACTCGATGATAAACATGTATACATTGATAAATGATAATATAAATTGATAAGAATTTACACTGTGAAAATAAATTGATAAAAAAGACACATTCGATATGTCATTTTAAGGAGCACTACTTAGATCCTTTTGTTTAATTTTCTTTAAAATATTTTATAATTAACAGACATTTTATTAAAGAATAATATTCTGTATATTCTTGAAAATATAAAATTTAAAAACTGTACCTTTCAAACTAAAATTGGTAACTTCTATAATAAAAAATAAACTACATCACATTTTTAAATTTTAATCGAATATCATAGTATTCAACACATTTTTCTTAGAAAATAAATAATCCTCAAATTATATGTGCAAACTTAAGTTAATTTCTTTAGGAGATGAAATTACTAACATAAGATCATACTATTATCACTTTAGTCATCTTGTTATAACGAATCAAATGGAAACCAGAACTAGAAAAATGAAAACCACCTTCACTTGAGCATTCCACCAAAGGAACAATAAATGTGCATTAAAATTGAAAACATTGGCACAGTTGGAGCTGCTACAATGGTTATAATTCATTCATGCTTCTTTATTATCATGTTTTCCCCTAGCTTTCATACATTGCTTCACAAGTTGTTTAAAACCTTTCTTTGGACTATTCATTTTCTTCTCTTCTTCTTTCTTCCTCTTTGCTACCCACTCTTCCTCCAGCTGCAAACAAAGCTTTCATACAACACATTAGACTCTATTAGCTTAGAATAATAATCATTGGATACCTCTTAAATGCATCCACCCCGAATGAAAAAGAAAGATACAAAAAGAAAAATTGAGAAAAAAATATAAAAAGGGTAAAAGAAGTATAAATTTTGAAGTATAAAGAATTGAGATAAGTCATATATGATCATCACTTCCATACAAGCCAAGATCCAACGGTCAATATCCTCCCACGTGGAAATACTATACCTTTAGCATCCGATCCTCCACTTGGTTGAGCCTCTCTATCATTGTTCCTTTAACTTCGGTCTCCATCATCACGTTCTCAATCGGACGGCAGTGCTTCTCCAAGCTCTTTGGGGAGAAATCAATGGATGACACGTGTCCATCACTTCCATTTGTTGGAGTGGATGCACATGAGCTCTTTGGAGATCGATTGCACCCTCTAATTTCCTCCAATTGCCTCAACTGAAGTTATTTATTTATTTATTTTAAAAAATGAAAAAAAATAAAATCAAAAGCATCAAAATTTTCTGTTTCATTCAAAAGACTATGGTCCAATATGAAATTAACTTGCACATATAGTTCCCCTTTTTTTTACGAAGGCATTGTGCCCTTTTTAGTCCATTAAAAATAAAAAACTTTCAATATCATATTAAACATCCGAAAGTTGTTTTTAAGTCCATTAAAAAGAACACCGCAATTTTCAACTTCATAATAAAATTCCGATAGTTGTTATCTTGTGAATAAATACATACAGAACTTAGTGAACCAATGTAAATTCATCGCAAATCTTTGACCGAAGATGAAGTTTAAGCATCTCTCTCTTCCTTAGCTAAAGATTAGTACGGACCAAAGAGCGTAACTCCAACTTAAATTTGGTAAACCAATTTTTTTTAAAATTAATTCAGTTAGAATCATAAGAATTTTGGAGTTGCATACCTTCTTCTACTCTTCACTGTTCACATAATGAGAGTAGCTGTCTAATTTAATTTTTTTAAATTAATTCAGTTAGAATCATAAGAATTTTGGAATTGCATTAGCTCCTTCTACTCTTCACTGTGCACATAATGAGAATAACTGTCTAATTTTAATTTTTCTCTTTTAAAAAAATTAGTGCCTTTTCACTAAATTCACCCTTTTTTGCTCCTCCTTTACCTTGCTTGTTGTGAGTTAAGAAGTGACTTTAAGAATCGGACATAAATATAAAATTCACTCTTTCAATTTCTAATAAAGGAACTTCTCTCTTGTTGATTAAAATTTATATAAATCTTGCTACCAGTTTAATTTACATGAATTTCAACTAATAAGCAAATGTGTATTGAAAAAAATGTTAAAAGAGATTACGCTCATCAAAGAATAATTAATCCATGACAATGTTAATTAGAATGCAGATAAAGCAAAGCAAAACAAAGCCACTAATTAGTATAGAAGGGGTACTTACCATATTATCCAAACGGTCAATCCTAGAGAGAATTGGTTCCTCAGTGGTAGCCATTTCAATTTCTGTCACTTTCCCGTTAAACAAACAGATATCTTGCTCTTCCCTTTTATGGATATTAATTCCTTGGAAATTATGAATATCTTCACCTTGGTGTAGTCCTCTATGATTCAAGCTAGCTATAACTTTAATTAGTTTGGATTTTCATGGTAGGTGATGTATATATAAAGGAGGAAGAATGAATGTGTGAGAATTATTCCATGGTGCCACACGTCCAACTCTTACTGTGGGCTGCTAGTTCCTATTCGCATCTTTTGCCACGTGTAATGATGACGTGTGACGGTTTTAGATGGTAAGGTTTTGATGATGAGAATGATGATAATCCATTGGCTTCACTCCACGGACACGTCAACACGTAACGGAAGCGCATGCAATGCATGAAATTGCTACAGGACACGTGTCATTTCACGGGATGCTACCCTCGCCAAGATCGATGTTTCTGGCAGATTGAAGATGATATTCTATCATGATCTATACACAGCTTCATTTGCTTGTTGTGTTCTTAATTCAGAAAAGACAACTCTTTCATTATGTTTAAAAAATTAATTTTATCCATAATATTATGTATAATTATTTTTAATTTTCACTTACGAAAAAACATTTTTCTAACCATTTACATATCAATTTGTAATTAGTATGGAATTATTCTAGTTTAATCAGTAATCTTAAATTTAAATATGCAACTGTTAAATATTTAAAAAAAAAATTACCACTCATAATAATTTACCCGACTTTAATATTCAATTCGCATAAAAAATACATCTACGGATCTACCCTATATTAAAGAAATTATCGTCTATAATATATACATAAAAAAAATTATCGTCTACAAAAGCTACACCTATAATCTATATAGTTTATTTATTTATTTATTATTTATCTGAAAGTAATAGGAATAATACACAGGTTTCTAAACTTTTAGACAATTTTTAATTAAGTCTCTATATTATAAAAAATTATAACTAGGTCCTTAATTTTTTAAATTTTTTGTAATTGGATTTCTAGGGTTAACTTCCATTTAATTACCGTTTGCCCCTGGGATCAAATTAAAAAAAATTAAAAGATTAAGGACTCAATTAAAAAAATAATATAGGGATCTAATTAAAAATATCTAAAAGTTGAGGGACCTACTCAATAATTTAATCTTTAATTTATTAACATTATGTTAGTCCAATAAAGTCTTAAGTTTGAGCCTTGTACATGAAAAAAGTGGTTAGGAGAGGATACCTTAGTCAATGTGGTTAGCCAAATTCTTTGACAGATATTAGTTATCGACAAAACTAGTAAATATTTTGTACCTATTTTTAATTCTGCGATTTTAGTCCCTCAAATTTTAAAAATTTACAATTTTGGTCCAACCATTAAATATTCATCTGTTGATTGTTAATGCCTCAAAGTTAACTATGATGTGACATTAGACTGAAAACGTGGTAGATAATGTTTAACAAACTAATGTCACATCATAGTTAATGTTCAAGCATTAACAGTCAGCAGATGAATATTTAACGGTTAGACCAAAATTAAAGATTTTTAAAATTTGGGGACTAAAATTGCAGAATTAAAAATTAAGAGATCTAAAATTCAGGATTTTTAAAAATTGGATGACTAAATTGCAGAATTAAAAATAGGGAGACTAAAATCACAGATTAAGAATTATAGGAGGACCAAAAATGTAATTTAGTCACATAATAATAATGTGACAACATTTGAATATTGAAAGATGCTCTCTGTCCCTTTCTATAATTTTTCCTTTTTTAAAACAAAACAAAGGAAAAGTCAAAATAAAAAAATAAAAATAAGGTTAACTCTTAAGTAGGTCCCTGAACTTTTAAATAATTTTTAATTAGTCCATATATTATTTTTTTAATTGAGTCCTTACTAGAGAATATTCTGCCCAAGTTAACAAAATATTCATAGTAATTTAATGCCAAGGACCCAATTAAAAAAATTAAGGACTCAATTACAAATTTTTATAATATAAGAACCAAATTAAAAATTGTCTAAAAATTCATAAAGTTTCTTAATGTATTATCCCAAAGTAATAAACACAGTTTATCACCATCGGCAAAAGAGGGGGGAGGAGGTGCTTTTATTTTTATTAAATTGATATATCGTTCATACAATTGGATACAATTTTACTGTAAGAGCTGGTTGGTAGTCAAGAATTGTAATTCTTTTTTTTAATCAATGCTCAGTTTCGTGTGTTGGTTAATGTCACACTATAATTTTATGTAAATTTTAATATTATTTATAATAGTCATAAATATAAATGTTAGAAATAATCAAATTTTAATTATTCAATTATATAATGAAAATGTCATTTAGATTTTGTTAGAATAGGCATATATAAGAATTTATGTAAGTAGAGAAAAAAATTAAAATATTTTTAAAAAAATTCAAAAGTGTAGAATATCTTTCATAGGAAACTGAATAGATTTGTCTAGCTAGTTGTCCCTAGGAGGCTCTTGGTTTAATGAGACATTCGTATGGATAATGTTATTATATGCATAACTCGGTACGTACCACATGGGATATAGTGGCCTACTTAGCTACACAACGAATCCAAGTAGTTCCAAACCTGTTCTGCTCAAATGGGACGAAAAATCCAAAGTCTGCTATGACTTTTTGCACGTAATATAACTTGAGTCTCTAACCTGTTTGGGGGTATATACCTCATAGTTATTACGACTTTCAAATTAAAAAAAAAAAACTATTAATTATATCTAATATTTATATATTAAAATTTATCTATACTTCTAGCAAGATTGTTCGTGGCTCAATCTGTATGGAAAAAAAAAAATGCAGGATGACAAATTGTGAAATTCAATTCAGATCGCCAACATTAGTTGTCCTAATGAGACGAACTTAACACGTTACTTGAATCAATCAGCACTTGACCAACCCAAATAGGATGACCCAAATTGACACCCTTTTGCATACACATCCCAAAATATTTGTTAGTCTTGATATGTATGAACTATAACTTTGGAGCAGTGAAAAAAGATACGAACTAATTCAATTTCGACCAAGTGACATAAGAATATTGTTTGTCTGCATTTGGACTGTTACACAGCCTTGTAACCTTCACAATTGACAACTAGAGTGAATCTTATTAAACAGCTTAGTTAAATAGTATTCAATATATCACATGAGAACTTGCATCATGAGACATCAAATTGTGCAGATCTCACAGTGGAAAGACATCATATTGGCTGAAGAAAATTACGCAGATGCTGAACTTCATATGCATAAATCATCAAAATTGAATCTCTATTTTAAAAGAGATGTGATATTTATACAACCCATACAACAATTTATATAATATCATTTTTTGTATCTCTCTCTCCAACACATTATTTATTATATCTCAAATTTTTCTCTCTTAGTTATAAGATTTGTTATACAATTTATTATACAAATAACAGTTCTCATTTCAAAACAAAAAAAGGCACTAGAAAGCTTTTGCTATGAGTATCGAGGTTCGAGAAAGAGAAAAGTGTATATATGTTTAAAAATATGAATTTTTCTAACGTGTCTATGTATTATATAGGGTCGGTCCTAACATTTTACGAATCTTAGGCGAAATAATAAATAAGGGTCTTTTATGTATAAGTATTCAAAAATGTAAACATATATTAAAAAAAAAATAGACACATAATTTAATTAAAAAATGATATTTTTATCACATTAAAACATATTTTTAAAATTTAAAATTATATTATTATTAAATTTTATAACAAATAAATATTTTTAAATATATAAATTATATTTTATATTTATGATAAATAATTTAAATTGTGATATAATGTTTTTTTTAAATTAAAACGAATAGTTGATGAAAAAAATCAAAAAGATAATGGAGGGTAGTTTGACATGATTGAGAAAGATATTTTTGATTAATTATAGAGAATGCGTGTGAAATGCACCTTTCAAGGAAAGGAGAGAAGGGGTTGAAATTTTCTAATTGAAAGAGTGAGGGTTATACAATCCAAGTTAGGATTTCTGAATTAATGTGTAGGAGTAGATTCCTTTATAATTTAAGTTTTTGTTTGTGTTTTTTATAAAATAAAAAATAAAAACTTTAAGTCTACGCATTATTATATATCAACTACATGTTTGTTACAATGAGCTAGAAATTCATTTAACATAAACTAATAAATGTAATACATCATAAAAAAATTAACAATTAAGATAATAGTACTTTATAATCACATATCACATTTTTATTTAGATATAAAAAAAGATACATAATAAGTGATAGTAATTTTAATATATTTATAAAAATAACATAAAATAATATAAATTTTTTTTATTACACAACTATATAATTTTTTTCTAATTTTTTGGGTCCCTCCCAGCCATGGACCCTAGGCCATTGCACCTCTAGACAAGGCCCAGGGTCGGCACTAGGTATTAGAAACACATAAAAATATTAAAAACATTTTATTAAATATTTTAAATTTTAAAAAACACTTTTTGATTAATTATTTATTTTATATTTTTAATATAATGATTTTTTTTTTCTTATCATGTATTTTTTTGTACAGTTCAACAAACTATGAACAAAACAAAAAATTACAATATGAGAAAATTAACCGCAGGAGCATCAGCTGCTAAAGGGATGCTAACACCATGAGGTGACCCTTGATAAATCAGAAATCTATCTTCTCTAGAAGTTCCAACCTTGGCCAGGTAAACAGTACCCTGATTTCCTTCCCCAAGAGTGTGAAGGATAAAAACCTGCGGGTCCCTACTAAGCAAATCTCGGGTGTCCTGGACCAAAGCAGCAAACAGGTGGTAGATGGAAAGATCATTCTCAATCAGATCAATAGAAACAGATGAATCTGAATAGCAAATGAATTCCTGTAGCCCAAGTTCCATACCAACTTCAAACCATGATAAATTGCGAGGAGTTCAAGGTGGGTGTTTGTGGAAATGCCCACGTGAAAAGCCAGAAATCCAACCTCCCTCCGGGGTTCTCAGAAGCCCACCCGAAACCAGCAGCTCGCCCGGGATTACCGAAACTACTACTATGAGATGTCAACGGAGCGGGGCCCACCTGATAAAATTTATATCCGTACCCGTCTCATTACTCACGCATGTATCGTTAAGCGGATATCCTCTGGATATTTTTAATATCTGCTTGATATCTGTAGATATTCTGCGGGTATTTTTAAAAAATAAAAAATGAAAAAAACTAACAAATTTATTTTATGTGTTGTGGACAATTATAAAGTGTTGCAAATATCACTTTTAAATTTATAAATTTAAATTCATAAATTAAAGAGTTATAATTTAAAATAATCACTTTAAATATAAATTTTAATTATTCTAACTAATTTCTCTAAAAAGAATATAGTTTAAATGCTTACAAATTTATGTTCATTTTTTCTTGTAATATAATTGTATAAGATTTCTCTCGTAATGAACAATTTTTTTAAAAATTTTGAATAAATTTATGTAATTTTATCTATATTAATATGTAAGGGTATTTAAGTAAATATATAATTGCGGGTAACGGGTATCTGTGGGTTCGGGTATCATGATATCCGTACCCGTCCCGTTAATAAACGGGTAGCAGATATACCCGTTTAGAATACCCGCGGATACCCATTTAAAATACCCATTTTTTATCCGTGACAAATTTTATTGCTAAATATCCGCGGGTACAGGTATTTTTGCCATCCCTAAATACTACCATCCATATTCAGCACTATGCAATGGTAACTGCTATCCCAAATTTTTCGAAAAAAATAAAAAGACTATTTTATCCTTTTTTTTATTATTTTCTCTCCCCTATTCTCACCCCACTCCAATAAAGAATATATATTTCTATGACAAAATCTTGTCTAAATATTGTTGAGATACACAATAAAATTGCATTTTTGTTGTGTATCTCGATAAGATCTTGTTCAACCATATAATAAAAATGCAATTCTGTTGTATATTTTAACAATATATGGACAACATCTTGTTTAAATACATAACAAAAACACGTTTTAAGAGATATTTTCAAAAAAAAAAATAACAATCATAAGTTAAGGTAAAAATTGCAAAAATTGAGATGAAAATAGCAAGGCCTCTACTGTCCCTCGACGGACACAGTGGAGAAATGCTTCGGGTTCTTGACAGCATTGAGGACAAGTGCTAGAATAACTTATACCTCAATGCTCAAGAGTGGATAAAGTAGGCACTGAATCGTGACATACGAGCCAAGAATGGATACTAATTTTCCTATCATGTACCTGTAAAGACATAAAAATCACCATAAAAATATATTGAAAATCACAATAAATCACATTAATATTTTTTAATGAAAATCTTTCACTTCTAATTTCAATGTCTTAAAATAATCACTAACATTCACCATTTCAAAAATAGCTCTAGCATATGATCAATAATAAAGAACTTCTCTAAGAAACAGTATTTGCTTTAGGTTAAACAAATAATTTAGTCCCTACACATATCGTCTATTATCAATTTAGTTCCTATACAAACATTTATTAAATTGGTCCTTATATGTGTCACATGTTCTTAATTTGGTCCCTGTCGTTTACAAATTCTTAATTTAGTTCTTATATTACAGTGCATTCTTAATTTGGTCTTTATACATTAAAACCAAACTAAAAATGCGTTACACATATAAGAACTAAATTATGAATGCATTACATGTATAAAAACTAAATTAAGAATGTGTAAACGACATCATGATAATAGGAACCAAATTAAGAATTCATAACATGTATACAAAATTTAATAAGTTTTACATATAAAGATTTACAACACAAATAAGGACTAAATTATACCTTTGCTTTAAATTACTTTCCTTTGCACACATCATGATATAATAGAGACGCAGGCTAGCATGAACCACTACATGATGTGGTTTACCGTGGACCAGTAAATAATAACCGCTAGATTTATCAATTTAAAATTTAACGGTGCCGATTAGATGCCTGTGACCTTCGCAACCAATTAATAAGATATTTTTTATTTTTTTATAACAAGCAACAATTTTACATGTTTATCCTTTCCAACCTACAGCACCACCCAGGCACCCACTCTCCTCTTCCTCTCTCTCCAAACCCTTCCTTCTTCCTTTTCCGCTCCGGCTAACTCGCCCTCTAGGACTGGCTTGCACTGGAAACAACACCCCAAGTCCTCCTTCTACCCCCGACTCGCTGAGTTAAGGATCGGTCTTGAGTTTCGACTCCATTGAACTTGACTCGGAGAACTTGCTCGCTCTTCGCAAGTGGCCCGACTCGATTCTTCTCTTTACCAAATTAGAAAAACACGGACTCGACCAACTTAGCGCGGTGTTCTCTCCACCATGGTGATGGGTGGCGCTCGCAGCATGCAGCGGCTGTCTGTTAATGTGGTGGTAGAGATCGTTGGCACTGCACCGCAACACAAGAAGATGAAAAACTCGGTGTCTAAATCAGCGGTGTTGAGTCAACTCGTTGGCGGGTTTGTGGTAACGTGGTGATGGGTTGTGCTCGCAGCGTGCGATGGCTGTTCGTCGCCCTGGTGGTGGAGATCGTCCGCTACGCGACACAGCACAAGAAGATGAACAACTCGGTGTCTGAGTCGATGGTGCTGAGTCAACTCGTCGGTGGGTTTGTGGGAAATTGTTCCTTTCAGGTGTCGATGAAGATTGTAGATCTATTGAGATCTAACTAAAATTTTCCTTTTGTTGAATCCCAGAGATAGTGATTAATGGGTTTTGTTCAAAATTGAATTTTTTGGGTTTGTGCATTGGGATGTTGGATTCATTACTTGTGTCACATTTGATTCCCTTATCGTTCAATTGAAGTTCCATGTTATTTATTGTGGGTTTTTCTTTTTGGGATCTCTCTTTGTGAATTTGGTTCTGCAGGGGATATTGTTCCCTTTTCTCCAATCGGGTTTTGAATAGATTCCGGTTTATAATCCAGTTTTTTATGCTGTCAACGTTTTTGGACATTTAAATTTTCTTGGGTATTTATCAGTTTCCAAAGTTACCCAGGAAGAAGCGGTTGGAGTGTGATCTAAAAAGAGATTAAGAATATTTATTAAGCACTTGACCTTATCCTTCGCTTCAAGTTCTATATAAATCTGGGTCTGTCCTTTGAAGGACAATAAAATGTTAAAGTGAAAACTCAATGAATGAAATGTGAACCAGGAAACTGAGATAAGAAATGCAAATGCAGTCCCTGCGTCTTGTTCCGTGGCTCAGCGAAAACAACGAGCATTGCTTAACTGAAATCCGAGATAATAGATATTAAAAATGCTAATAAATTCATTAAGGACAAAAAAGTCATTGTCATTTATTTCAAAAAAAGTTAAAAAAATATTACAAGAAGCAATTATTATATCAAGTAATATCAACTGATCTACCATACATCATATGTGTACATGGTCCACCGGAGCATTCGTCTATGATAGAAAGTAACATATCATTTTGTCTCTTAAAACTGGGACAATAATATTTTTTCAGCAAAAATAAAATAATCAATTACGATAAAAATATTAATAAACTACTAAAATGGTATATTTATTTCCCACTTCATCTCACAATTCTAGTCATTGACAACTTGAATGTTATATTAAAAGCAATTCTTCACGTATCAAACAACCAACCAAAAATAATACAATTTCTTTGGATCCAGTTCAGTTTTGCTCATCTTTTCCACTGTAGTTAATCTTGGAAAAGTTGATGACGCTATTATGGAATGCTTTTTTTTTTTTCAGAATAAATAGTATACCAAAGTGAATATAAATGTAAAAAGTCCTCACAATTCTAGTCACAGTAAACACTTACTGATGTATACATACAAAATTTGATCTTCCGAATAGCTTATAATACATAGCTACTCCAGAAAACTGGAAGGCACGTTAGTACTACAAATAAAACAATGTCACACAGTTTAGTTCGACTGTTTTCTTATGTATCTTCTATAAACTGCACATAACTTAAAAGACACATGACCAAATATAACAGCTACAAACAATAACTATAATTACAACCCATAACACAATACACTTGTCTTTTGGTCTAGCAGTTAATTCCACACACTTCAACATCAGGACCAGTGACCCTTGTGGTGAATGGATCAATCCTAACCCACAACAGAGAGAAAATGGATGCAAGCAGAATGGACCACACCACCACAATGGTTGGTGTCCTGTTCTGGCGCCCCATGAGACCTTTGAGGAAAGGGTATAGATGGATGATGACCCAAAATGCAAAGAAAAGCTTACCAAAGAGGGGACCCCATGATTGGTAGCCACTGTTGATGGCATAGGAGATGCCAGCAACAACCCCCACTAAGTTTATTATGAGAAGGGTTGTGGGGGGGATGAGAAGGGTGGTCCATTTGAACATGTAGAGTTCTGCAAAGTCTCCATCTTCATCTGAGGCCTTGGAGGTAACGGTGAAGTTGGTGTCAATTCCAGCAAGCACTTTAAGCAGGCCTTGGAACACAGCAAAGAGATGTGCTGAGACACCACCAATAACCCAAAACTGTTCATTCCTCCACCACTCGTCGATTCCAACACCGCTCCACCTCATCTCCAGGATTCCAGTAGCAAATATGGAAAGGAAGAGAGAGATAAACCATATGCTTGCAAAGTTACTGATCTGCAAGCATAATAAAAATGAGTTAGAATAGTGTGTCTACGCAAGACTGAGTGTTCAGAGTGGTGTTTCCCACATCAGAAGTTTCAATTCACAAGGTTGTGTTGGTTATGAAAGTAATTTCTAGGAGGAACATCAGATATTTACAAGTCAGGCAATCCTAGTTAATGTATTTCCAATTTTGGATGAATAACCAAAAGAATGATTAATAAAGAGTAAAAATGTTAAACCATGCATGAATCTACTTAATTGCTCACTTGGTTAATCATCCTAAATTGGATGCTAACTAGTCTTGAATTTGGGTTGGACCTAACTCAACCCCAAAAGCTAGCTCGTTTGGTTAATCAAAAGCTAGCTTCCAATTTTGGATGAATTAACCAAAAGACTGATTAATCAAGAGAAAAATTGTTAAACCGTGCATGAATGCGCTTAATCACTTGCTTAGTTAATCATCCTAAATTGGAAGTATGTTAACTAGTCTTGAATCTGGGCAGAGCCTAACTCAACCCCAAAAACCTCATGAGATGAGAATCGTCCAAGCCTTTTATAAGCTCTACTTTGGCCATATTTATAAAATCAGGATGAGATCTCAATAACTAGCATATCCTAAATTGTAATTCTTCCATGAAAAAAAAAAAAAAAACTTTAATACATCAAACATCATTTTGATGTACAATATATCACGATTTATTCATCCGGTGACAGTGTCACTACTTCATGATTTATTATAAATGACAACTGATTAATAGTTTACTAAGTTTATAAACAAACCTGTGGAATAATGAACTTGTTAGTCAGCAGACAGACAGCAGGCAAGGTACAATACATGAGAAGGGGAATGGCAGTGACCGGATAGATTGTGGTGTTGACATATGCAAATCTTTCAAGCCACTTTAGCCTTCCACCATAACCATACCAGATGGGACAGTGTCGACTAAAAAGAATTTCTACCTGAACCTAAAGCCCATCGAAGCACTTGGTTTAGACGGTCTGAAAGATTGATGGGAGCAGAACCTTTAAATGCTGGGCGCTTAGGCATGCAGTATATAGACCGCCAACCACGGGCATGCATCTTAAATCCAGTAAGAATATCTTCCGTGACAGAACCATAAATCCATCCTATCTGTGGAACAGAAGACAAATAGTGAATTATCTTTTAAGATAATTATATAAATATATCCTTTTTTTCTAGTAAGAAGATAGTCAACCAATACCAACTCCTTAAACAACTGACTCAAATCATAAAAGGGTCCACTTAGTGTCTTCGTGTAAAACAAACATTAAGGGAAATTTTGGCCTAGTTTGTAGTTCAATTTGTTGAATCTGTAATGGATTAATCTGTTGGCAATAATATGCTCAATTGATAGGATTAGAATGTGACTGGGAACAAAAACAAAAATCAAAGAACATTTAAGCATAAGATAACACCACACCTCAGTTCCCCATTCTGTTTTATCCTCATAACCACAGCTGATAACATGAATTGCCTCCTTAAGAAGAGTTTCTGGAGTAGCAGACTGAGGAACACCACCATTCTCCATAAGTGTAGAGGCAACAAAAACAGCAGACTGACCAAACCTTTTCTCAAGGCTCATTTGTGACATAAGTAGTGATTTCTCATCATCAAATCCAGTACCTGAAAATATAAGTATGAGACGTAGAGGTCTAATTAATTGGAAGCAACTAAAATCAACTTGCTAAACAGATACCCCAAAGAGTTGTTTTAAAAGAACAAAAATTGTACACATTTGATGAAGTAAACACAATTTCTAGATAAGGCCAGTCAAGTTAAGATACCATAGGAAGCAGAGTTGAAGCCCCTATTGAAGCAGGAAAACAAGCTACAGTTCTCTTTTCAGCAACGGAAAATGACAATAGATATCACAATCTTCATAACTAAATATGGCAAAAATAGTTTGAATGGTTGACCGATCAATGCAATGAACACAGAAGCCAGCTATAAAAGAAAAAACAATAGGCCTACCTTCTACTCCCTCTTCTATATCCTCTAGACTGAAAATGGGCACAGTTGGGTCAACGGGCTTGCTAGATTTTTTCTTGTCTGATCCTTTATTACTAGATTTTGAACTCTTGCGATTTCCACCACAGAGTGATGATAACAACCCAGGCTTTTTATGCTTGGGTTTAAGAGGAGGTTCATAACCATATAAAGCTGTCCTATTGAAGACACATCCAGTACCCACATAAACAGGACCTTGAATGCCATCCAAACCTCTCAAGTTTATCTATTCCACAAGTGTCAAGAATGAAAAAGTAAGTATCACAAAGAGTTAAATCTCATATAGGCCACAAGCATAAAAAACAGTAACAGATAAATCAGATGAACATGGCACAAAATACTTACATCGAAGAAAACTGTATTACGATTGGCATATCGATCATTCCTATCGATACCATCAAATCTCTGTGGAAACTGGACATAGCAAACATGTTTACCAAGGTTGGGATCCATCATAAAGCACATAGCTTCCCTCAAAGCCTTGCTGTTGTTTATGTAGTGATCACAATCAAGATTCAATAAGAAAGGTCCATTAGTAAGGACTGCAGATACTCGAACCTGCAAGTTATGTAAGTCACCACCAGTGAGATGACTATGTTTGGGAACAAGTGTGCGTGGAGATAAGTAACTTTCACTTTTTGTATGGTAAATGATACTCACAAGTGCATTCATGGCACCAGCTTTCTTGTGATGTTGGAACCCTGGACGCTTCTCACGAGAAACATAGACTAGACGTGGAAGTTCATTACCCTCAGTGTCAAGTCCTCCACTTTGGCCCAAGAACACCTGCAGATATAAAATGCAATCTTAGTGAATGACATGCTTGCACTTCTGCAACATCCCTACCAAAATCCAAGTATCATCATCACAGCATAAGACTTGCTCATATGTAATTTAGCAACAGAAAGTTAGAAATTTACATAAATATAGTCCACAAGGGTAATATGTAGAAACAATTGGTTGCACCCAAGCTTTCAGTACTATTGTAACATGTAGTCTATATAGTAAACAAAAGCTTTGGAAATGATTTCAAAGCTAATAAATGAATAACAGTTTGTAAATTGTCATCATCACAGAATTTGACCAACCTGGATCATTCCTGGATGGTCTCTGGTGTTATTTCCAGGCCATGGTGTACCATCTTGCATCACCCATCCTTCTTCAGGAATTTCTGTGCCTTTGCAACAAGTCCATTAATACGAACTTTAAATTCCTCATATTCTCTCTGTAAAACATAAAAGGGAAGTAAATAGTAATATTAAAGATACCCTTATGAAATCCAAAACTCATGCAATGCATGCCCAGCCAGCAGAATAATCCATTTGTAAGTCAATCTCTTACCTTCATTGCTCTACGATCCTTGACAAATGATGGATGAACCTTATCTTTCAAGTAGTCAATCTTTTGTGCAAAGTACCACTCAGGTGCACGGGGTTCAATGCTATACTTCTTGCTAAAAGGAACCCATTTCCTCGCAAATTCTGATGTCTCAGCAAGTGCTTCAAATGTCAACATAGCAGCACCATCATCAGACACATAGCAGGAGACCTTATCCACTGGGTAGTCAACTGCAAGAATAGATAGTACGGTATTGGCAGTCACAAGTGGGGGCTCCTTTAATGGGTCAACAGTACTGACAAAAATGTCAACAGCAGCTAGTTGTGACGGTTCTCCTTCCCGATCGTACCTGCAACTCACATGAATTAGGTGTCAACAGAATATCAGATTGAAAAACAAAAACTACATGCCAAAGTCATGATTTGCTTGTTCAGAAGAATGGTGAAGTTCAGAAAGGCCCTACCTCAGTGCAAGCCTGTCGAGATATGTTTCACGGTTTACAGGAAGCCACTTGGGGAATTGATCCAATATCCAAGATATGGCAAACCAAATCTCACATATAACTGATACCAACCACAATGCATATGCATTGGCTACTGGATTTGTTATCCGATAATGCAAGAAAATGCAAAGGATAGCCAGCCGCAGCATAATGACCATACGATATGGATTTATCCTAGATGATGGAATAGAAACCTTCCTGGAAAGAGGCTGTCGAGCTTCATCATTCCTGCATAAAAAGAAAACTGCAATCACACACAAGAAAATTGTTCAAAGATTGTGCTTATTCAACAGAAGAAAACTATAAATAGTATTTTACAACAGTGTGAATTACCAAACCTTATGCTACCGGTCAGATATATTACCATATCATATTGTTAACTACTGAAGGATCAATAACAGTAAAAATGTATACAGCATACATGATATTAAAAAAGTGAACTTGATACCAACTGAGAAATGAGTAATGAGGCTTACAATACAACTAGAGCAGCAACGATTCTTACAAATAGATAATGTAAATACTCACAACAAGGAGTCATCCACAAGCACATCAGTACTAGCATCAATATCTCCAGCTCCTCTTTCAGAAGCAGCCTGGCCTGTGCTCATTGGAACAACGTTCTTTTCTTGCTTCATCTTCCAGCCATCAACTCTTTCTTTCCATGCAACATTGCCTAATCCTGGATCCCCAACCCTAATATTTGCTGCACAAGAATATAACCAAGTACCTCAAATCACAATCAGATAGCTAGGATAAAGAAAATTAGCAATCATAAATCATATTAGATGAGAATAGCGAGAAGGAGCTGAGAGATACGAGATTGATTAACATCAGACGAATATGTATGGACACGCTTTCCGCCACCAATTGCAGGAGATGCCATTGAGAGCCTCTCAGGTGAGGCTGCAGACAACTCGCCAGATACCTGAAATTGAAGATATGCCAAATTTCATTCAGAGACCTGAAATTGAAGGCGAAAGATGGAGAAGACTATCATGTAGGAATGACCTCTTGTCCACTGGTCAGCAGAGGAATGTGATTGTGAGAAACTTCCTTATCATAATTTGGAGCACCAACCTCCTCTCCTCGTGCATATGTCAATTGCCAGCTCAACATGCGCTCTGCAATCTTCTGCTTTTGGTTTTGATTTTCTGAATCATAATTGAAGTCGATGGCACCATCAGCAGCAGCATCATCCTCTTCCCTGTCTCCAAGAATTGCAGGACTTCCTGGAAACATTTCAATAAGTAGTTTGATCACTACAAGACTCAGAAAGAAGAAGTTCTTTAAATATTGACCGAAGATTGCAGATCAAAACAGAAGGTGTGAAATCATGGAAAATAAGTAGTGTATTGTGCAAGAATAACATATATCTTGCAACTATAAAAGCCTAATGACAAAAACAAAAGGAAGGGAAAACAAAAATCTAAATCTAAGTATCAGTCACAAAGATAATTAAAGCCAATTAATTACATGGCAAGTGTATTGTCCCAACTGTGGATACAACATTTGGAAAAGTTGACAAAGTATAAATGGAATCATCTATAATCTATCTATCCAATTAGCAGATTTGACTTGAAGAAAATGGGAATATCCGAGACTAGTAAATAGTAACAGTACGAGTGCGGTCAACATGAAACCAACACTCTCTCATTTGTTCACTCCTGAGTGTACTAAGGTTATTACATGCATTTAGTCTAATCAAGAGAATTTGCCTATAGCTATAGCTGTAAAAGTTCCAATTCAGTAGTTCATTGAGTAAATGTTCTTGAAGCAAAAGGATAAATCTCTCATTTGTTTCACTGGAAGTGGTCAATTTGCTTCATATTTTTCATGTACATTTACAACATTGCAATCTGTTGCGTTACGGCCCTTTAAAAAGACAGAGTGCTTTACGGCCCTTTAGGCCCTTTAAACCACATGCTACCCAATTCATTGATATTCAAATTATGAATCTTCCATTGCTATAGTATTTTGCAGCTTCATTTACCTTTGTGCCTCTTGTACTGAGTTTTGCACTGGGGACAAGACTGATTCCCATCCTTCCTTTCATACTCATAGCAAGGCCTGCAGACAGGGAAAGCACAAACATCGCACGCAATGAACGGTTCACCATCCACACTCTTCCCAACACTTTCACCACAAATCTGGCACACTTGGGCACCCAATGCTGTCACTGGCTTTGCCTGAACAATGGAAATGGTATCAAAAAACATCATCAAGCATCAACCAACAACCATTTCACCTCAACAGCATCACAAAACATTTGAGGAAATCAAATAGAAAACTTATTATATATACTCACCCCAGCTTCCCCTTCTGACTCCATAGGGCTCTACTTTAACTCTTCCCAAATGTCACAACAAGGGATCAAAGGGTACTTCAAGCCACAGTCATAACTTTCCACATTTTCTGATTGCTGAGAAGATCAATTTGGAAGATTCCCCTCTTCTCAAACAGCTCTCTTATTTTCTGTAGAAATTGAAGCTATAATCACAAAAGAAAAAATTCTAGTTTTCAACAAGCATTCTCAACAGTTTGCAAAGTGGAAAAAAAAACTGATCACAAATTGAAGCTATAATCACAAAAAAAAATAAAAATAGTTTTAACAAGCATTCTAAACAGTTTGCAAAGAGGATACAAAAACAAAACTTCTGATCTCAATTTTTGTTTGGTTGATGAGAAAAGGCTGGGTGAAAATGAAAAGGGGGTCAGATTCTAAACAATGAAATCTACTTTATGTATAATACATGGCTGAGGAAACAAAGCACTTTTCTCATCAGAGACAATAAAAAAAGAACAAAAAAAAATAGTCATTTCTCTTTGAGATTCTCGCACAATCAACAGTGAACAAATATCCACCATCTACTTCTGAAACAAAGGCCATCCAATAAAACTGCATATGCACACGAAACTCACCTCAAAAAGACTATCTTTTCCCCCAGTTTCCACTGCCAACAGATAGATCACAGAGAATCTGAACAACCCCAGATGAATTTTCACGCAATGAAGCCAAATCAAACAAAATCTCCCAAATTGATAGCTCCAAAGTGACAAAATCAAACGCCCCACTTCAGCAAATCCCCAACAAAATGATAAATAGAAAGAGGCTCAGATCGAGAATTGAGTGAGAGAAAGAAAAGGAGATGAAAACAATGGATAACTCTCTCTCCATAGAGACCCAGAAAGGCTGAAGCGTTTTTGTGTGTGATAATGCTATGTGGGTATTTGTAGTGTATAGCTGTAAATGCATAGAGAGAATAGGAAAGGTTTAAAGAAGAGAAAAGGACAATGCCACTACAACCAATACACTACCACCGACACCTGTAACCTGAAATCATAGACACACAAACATTTATCCCAACATCCATTCTCAAAAAATCTAATGTTAGTAATTACTAAATAAATAAATATTTGATGAAATAAAATATAATATATAGTCATTCAGCAAAAAAAAAAAAATTATAATATATAGTGGCGGAGACTAGAGGATAATAATAAAGTATAGTGAGGACTGAGCAGTAAATACGAATAATATAATTAATAATATAATAAAGGAACTTGTTCTTTTTTTTTTTTAATGAAAAGCGTTGTTCTTTAGAGTGCAGATGGGTAACTGACAAGGTTTTGAGGTCAGAAAATGGCAACGTTACGGTTTATAGAGGTAGAAGGAATAAAAACAAGGTTAAATTAATCTTTTTTTCAAATTTTTAATTAGATTTTTATGTTAAAAAAATTTGTAATTAAATTCTTTTATTGTAAAATTTTTGTAATTAGGTTCTTAATATTAGTATATGACAGCTTTAAATCATAAACAATGACAATTTGTAACGTTTCAAAAATTTTAGGAATTTAATTATAAAAATTTACAAAATTAAGGATTTAATTATAAGTTTTTAAATTTTGAGACCTAATTAAAATTTTTTAAATAATTCAAAAACCTATCAATTAATTTAACTTCTTTTTGTGAGCCGATTAATTTAACTAAAAAGAAACAAAAAATATTTTTAGTCTAAAAAAATTTTATACCGTAAACCATTTACAAAGTATTGTTAATATGATTTTTAAGATAATTATTATAAAAGTTAAAAAAATATTATACATAATAATTTGTAATTAAATAATAATATAAAAAAATTACACTTTACTTTTATTTTTAGAGTTTAATGGTTATGCACTGATAATGTAAAACAGTTTTACACTGTTATTCAATCACAAATTACCATTTATTATAAGTTTGTTGACTTTTATAATAAATACTTTAAAAGTCATATTAATAGTAATTTCTAATTAGATGACAGTGTAAAACTTTACACTGACAATATATAACCATTAAACTTTTGTTTCTAACTATTAAAGGGAAATGAAAAAAATTTACTTTTAAAAGTAAAAATTTAAAATTTTCCCTTCTTATTTTTAATTTGATTTTTTTCTTCTCAACCAAAAAAAGGTTGACTGTGAAATGTGAAGTGTTGGACTTTCCGAGATTGAAGTGTACGTTGGTTTTCTTATATCAAAAAAAAAAAAAGTGTACTTTGGTTTTTGACTATGTTTGGTCTGTCAATAGTTCACGTTGGTTCAGAAAACGTTGGTCTATCAACGGTAACGTTGGTTCAGAAAACGTAACGAGAACTCTTAACAAAAGAATAAGAAATAGTTTATGGACATGGGCCCCAGTTTTTTAGTAGAAAGGCTCCTCTTATTTATGTTGGTTTCAATTTCTTTCCTTTTACGCTAATTGATTAATGAAACCATAAAAATTAAAAGAAAAATACAATCAAAACTTATTATTAAAATTCAATTAAATATTTTTAATTATTTTTAACAAGAAAAAGTATTGTAATTAATAAATGAAGCGATATCAAACTTACTTAATCACAATATATTTTGAATGTAAAATAAAAATTCTAATAATTGATTATTAAAGTAAAACAGAAATGTGACATATGATAAAATTTATTTATTTATTCATATAGTATAAATTTAATTTTTCATTTTGAATAAAAGCTTTTAAAACACTATTTTCTTCCTAAATAAGCAATGCAACTTCTCTTACATTAAGTATCTTATTTCCTTTATTTTCATTTATACAACTTACTCCTTTCAAATGCTATTACTTAAATTTAATTTAATTTTTAATTTAAATTTAATGTTAATTAAATTTTTAGTCTCTGAACTATTGTAGAATTTTATTTTTAATCCTTTATAATTTTTTTTGCCTACTTTTGGTCCCCCTTTTATTTTTAGTACTTATTTTTTGTCTAAAAATAGGCAATAAAAATAAATAAGGGACTAAAAATGGACAAAAAATTTATAGGGATTAAAAATTGACTGAGAAACCAAAAACTTAATTAAGCCTTAAATTTATTTAAAATTTGAATTTTGATATACTATATTAAATTAAAAATACTTTTATTTTAATAATATGAATATTAAAGTTAGTGCAATATTAATCCATCTTAAATTGAATTTGATTTTTATATATTAAAATTTGACACACTGTATTAATAAAGATAATATATTTTGATTCAAATAATTTATTTTTATATTTTCTCCTCAAAATTAAAAAAAAGTCGTATCTTTTTAATTTATTTATGTACAATAAAATAAAATACTTTTGTTAATAAGAAAAACATGCTATTCTTTTTTATGTACTTTTATTTGTAAATTTTATTTAAATTTAAATTTAAAAATATATGTACAATACATAAAATACTTGCTTATATTATTAAAAATTAAGTATCAAAATCATTATTTTAGAGAAAATTTCATATAATCGTTATTTCTATCTTAATATTTAGTCATAATTTAAAATTGAAAAAAGTTGTATAAAAAGTCGTATCCTATCGAAAGACTATAAAACTTTAAAGAAGTTGTATGGGATCGTCCTAAATTACATTCAAATGAGCATGATGTACTCACTGTTTTATATATACACTACCCTTCCATTGTAATACTAGACAAATTTTATGTCATATTTTTTTAACATATAAGAAACAGTTCTATTCAAGTTGAGAACATCTATAATAAGATGAGTTATTTTTTCTAATAAATATTTGGCTAAATTAGTATTCAGTCCCTTATCTTTTGAAAATGTCTTATTTAGGTTTTTTTCGTCACTGGTGAACTAACAAAGTTAGTAATGGCTGACATGGCCATTAATGAATCCACCCTGACCCTTTACTAATCTACCCTGTCTTTGCACGTGGAATTTTATTTCTTTTTAATTTATTTTAATTAAAATATGAACGTTGGAAGGAATTGTTAAGGTTGGAAGCTCATGCAATGTTAAAAGGGGGTCTTCTCTCCTAATTGAAAAACTAGGGTTCCTATTTTGAAGTTGCTTCAATGGATTCCAATGCTTTTGGTTGTAGATGTGGACTAAATTCATCAACACACATTGATTCCTAAGGTTCCTCCATGAATGGTGTAGGGAGGAGGGCTCCTCTTTACCACTGTAGGGAGAATGCAATTTTGTGTATTACTGGAACAACTAGCAACCTAGGGTGAAAGTTTTGGGGATGTAGATACTTCATGGTAAGTTGTCTCAAACACATTTTTTTTGTTTAAGACTCATTAACAGTTCTCTGATTAGTAAGCCTATTTTTGTTTGTAGAAAAGGAATGAAGACGATGGATGTGGTTTTTTCCATTGGCACACTAATGAAATTGGGGACGAAAAAGACTAGGTCATATTATCAGACAGATGAGAAAGACCTTGGTTTTGAAAAACTCATTAAGTTGGAGTAGGAGATGGTTGAAGATCATGACTATTTTTGCATTTTTACGTTAAGGTTAATTGTAACTCTACTTTTGAATTTGTTCCATTTACTTATGGCAGAGGTCCTTCAATTCATATGTATTTAAAGTAGTATTAGAAGTGTGTTATACATTTGACTGAAGTTGAATTAGTTGCCATGAAAAGGATTATGTTTACATATTTGGTTATCAATTAATGCAAAACATTTTTAATTGGTGACATTGTTCATTATTTTGTGTTTGCGTGGTTTGGTTAATTTGTTGGTCAATATAATCAGTAAGGTGAAAATAAGAACAAATTGAAAATAAATTAATTCACATAATACCACACTTCATTCACATTAAACCTTGCTTAATTACAATTGTTAAGTGCATAACAGCACATCACTGTACCAAAAAAAGATTGCCAATTACACAACCTCAGTGAACCAAAAAACAATTATCAACATTAGCAACTAGACTAAAACAAATGCAATTATGCGCTATCAAACATTACTGATTTTGTTACAAAAAATCTTCCAAAAAAGCTTGCCATCTAAATTCACTTAGTTTTAGGTGGCCTTCTTGTTTGTAGCTTTAGCCTTCTAAATCTTGCTAGTGTAGTTGGTCTGGTTAGTGCTTGTGCTGCTCAAGTTTGTGTTGGTGCAGTGGGGTGGGTTTGGTTGTTGTGGCTAGTGGTGTTTGGGTTAGTGTAATGGGTTGGGTTTAGGTTGGGGTGGTTGTTTGGGATGGTGGGGGTGACTAGGTTTGGGATGTTGTAAGAGGTTGGGTGTGGGATGTTGCTAATGGTTGGTTTTAGGTTAGGTTAGTGGGTTGGGTTTGGGATATTGCTGCTAGTGGTGTATGGGTTGGTGCAGTGGGTTGGGTTTTAGTTGAGGTGGTTGTTTAGGATGGTGTGGGTGGCTGGGTTTAGGTTGGGGTTAGTTCAAAGAATTGTGTTTGGGATGCTGTTGTTGTTTGTGTTTAATTTGGTGTTTAGAAGTCTGTTTTGGGTTAGTGTAACATCTTTTTCCTAATGCATGATTAAGTGTTTTGATAATTAAAAAGTGAAAATTAGATATGTAATTTAAGTGATTAAAAGAAATAAATGAATTGTTGCTCTATATGATTTGTTGTGTGTGATGATGGTATGTAGTAGATGGTGATGTTTTGGTGTTGGTTGTTTGAAATACCAGTTTGAATTTAAGGAACTTGAGATATGTGATTAAGCCAATGTGAATGTGTTGAGAGTGTGATTTTAGGCTTTTGAGAGAAAACAGTTAAGTTAAACCATTTTTGAGATATGTGGAGTGGTTTGGTGAAATTTGAGCCGTACTTGGGCAAAAGTCCATATGATAGCTCCGGAGAGTTCAACTATATAAGGGAAGGGGATGGAGATTTCCCTCATTCTCTCATTTCCTTTCTCTCTCTTCTCTTCATCTCTCCCAATCTCTCAATCTCTTTAGTCATCAAAGGCTTAGCAAGATACCAAGCCTAGATTCCGTGTTCTTGTATAAAGGAGGGTTGATTCTTGGAAGATTTGGCTCAAGACATAAAACCCTCAAGGAACCCAAATTCAAATTTGGAAGCTTTTGAGGTAAGGGAAGCTTACACTTGTTAGATTTGTAATGTATGAGCATGATTTTATATGAATCTTACCTTGGGTGCGTTCCAAATTTGGTTGTGTGAGTTGTGGTATGATTTTGATGAAATAGGTTTTGGGGAAAAAACTTTGAAATCTGAAAAGGGAATGGGTTTGGAACAAAATTTTGGTGATTTATTATTATAAAATCGGTTAGAAATGCATTAAGAGTGTCTATAATTGTTTTGGAATGGTTATATTAAAACCCAAGAGATTGAAGAATCGCATCCTATATACCATGTTTATGTCGCAGGTGTCGTCGGGCGATAGTATTCTCCCATCGGGCGACATGGTCGCTGGGCAACATTCTTCTCCTGCCGGGCAACAGAATACCCCGCCGGGCGACATTCAGCCAAAGCCCAAAAATGGGACTTTGGTAACATGTTGCCGGGCGGAAGTATTGTGCCGTCGGGCTACATGTTGTTTGTAAGTGAAAATTTGAAGTTTTTGTTGTGTGAGAGTTGGGTCCAAGAAAGAATGCGAAGTGCAGTTGATTTCTTTGGGTTTCATGTTTAGGTATGATCCTTTGAAACATTGGAAAAATGTTTAGATTTAAAAGAAAGATATATTTGTCATATGTGCTTGGTTTATGAGGTTGTATGTTGTTGTGAAATGGATGTGTAAGCTTTGTTGTTGTTGGTATAGTGTTGTTGTTGTTTTAGAGGACTTTCGAATCTTGATATGTTGTTAAAGTAGAAGGTTGCTTATATAGAACCTCCACATATTGTTGTTACCATTCCAAACTGGTTCTTGGTTTTCTTTATTATTGTTGTGGATTTGTTTAATAAGATGTTGGAAAATGGTAATTGAGTGGAAGGTTGCTTGGGTAGAGCCTCCACTAGTTGCAGTATATTGTGAGGGTGAGATATCTTACAGAAGGTGTTGGTTGCTTAGATAAGACCTCACCTAAGATGTGTAAGATGTTTCTCGAGGTACGTGCTACTTGGAATAGGGCCTTACCTATTGACCATGCAAGAGGCTAGATTGGGCCTGCATGGGGTTGATGGTAATTGTTGGACCACAGGTGGTGCTGAGTAGGCCACGTGGTAATATGTTCATACATACATACATACATACATATATATATATATATATATATATATATATATATGACGATTGATTTTGATTGTGTTTGAGTTGTTGTGGTGACTCATGCATTTGCATGCATATTTTGTTAGCTAAGGTTGTATAGGCCTCACGCTATATGCAGGTAGTTATGTAAGGTGGATGGTGACTAGAGTTGGTACTTAGATAGGCCTCCAACCTAGTGTCTAGATAAAAAGTAGGGTCTTAAAGCTAGGCCTAAGGGATAAGTGGATGGGTAATCCAGTAGGGAGCCAAGGCAGTGCAGGCCTTATATCGCGGTATACCACCACCCACATACACTTATCTTGACAACTATAAGCTTATCCAATAGATCAGAGTTTTGGCAATCCCTGAATGGTGCTAGATAGCCATGGTAGGGGATAAAATCTGACTGATCGCCCGAAAATATAGAAAATCTCTCGAGAGTCGTGTCATTCATGCACTGACATGTTGATGTTGAAAGCATGGTATGTATATAGTGATTTTGTGGAAACTCATTCTATTAGTTGATGTTGAAAGCATTGGCATGGTGATTGATATTACTAATGTAGAAGGTGATCATATATTATTGAATCTTATCTAAATTTTTATATGTAAACGAAGTTTCTTCTATAGTTAACATTATTGGTGGTAGTGTTGCTTGTTGCTATCTAGTTATTGATGTTGTAGTTGTTGTTGTGGTGGTGGTGGTGGTGTTGGTAATGGTGATGGTAGTGTTGCCATTGTTGTTGTGGTTATTTGGTAGTTGTTGTTGTATTTGCTTAGTGTGTTGGTAGCAGGGGGTAATGTTGTTGTTGTTACTTGATTGTTGTGGTTGTTGTTATTTTGAGCCTGTTGTTATTGTTATGGTTGGTGGTACTAGTGTTAGAGATGTTGCTAATAAATTGTTGTAATGATTGTACAGTTGTTATTATTATTATTTTGTTTGGCTATTGACATATGATTAAAAGATTTTCCTATTACCTTTCCTTTATACTATATGTTTTATTGTTTTAAGTAAGCTTACCCTTGCGTTGTTTGCATGTGTGATTTGTGCCTGTGATGATCACGTCTTTGGCGTGGGAGAAGATGTTGAGCTTTAGCAGGTTTAACCTTCTCTTAGTTAATGATGATGCTTCGCTCTAGTCAGTGGTGAGATGGAACAAGTATGGAGGATCATCCTTTTATTCTTGTTCTTAGAGGAATTGATATTCCAATTTGTTGTTTTTTTCTTTTGACATGATGCATACTGTGACCAACGATAGGTAGAGTGTTATGTACCCTTTTCTTGTTAATGTAAATATGTTACTAATGATGATATATGTATTTCTTTTTATTCTTTGATATATACATCGGTGCAGTTGTCTCGGTTGGAATGAATGGATTCCATAGAGGATGGTTATATATGTGAGTTGAAAATTTTCAGTGGGAAAGTTTTCTTTATGATTTTCTAGAAAGTAGATAAAGGCGAAAAACAAAGACATCTTTTTGGTAATACTTAAATTAATATATTTATTAAATTGAGCCTTTCAAAGAGAATAGTAGTAACGTTGTCATATAGCGGTAGTGGGTCGTTACAGTTAGGGTTGGAATTAGGCCTAATGGGCAAGCATTTCTGTTGTGACCTTGTTGTCCATATCTCTTACATTTGTCAATCATTCCCCTCCTATTAACCCTTGTTCCGCCACTACTATTCTTTCTAGACTCTTGTTTCTTGCTTTCTTAGGCCTCCTAGATTTTATTTTTTTTTATTGGTGGTGGTTGCACATCATGATCATTCTCACCTAGACCCTGCACAACATTCATATCCTAGCCCTTCTCACCTTGAGCCTTATCCAGGAAACTCACAAAGAAAAGGAGGAAGAGAAGATGTAGGAGAAAGGACTCTATCTCAAAACCATATGAAATATAGATATTTATAATAAAGAAGATAGAGTTTCTTAAACTACCTAAGACCGAGTCAAAAGCATAAGGTAAGACTCAGTCTAAAAGACCAAGTCAATAAGACTGAGTATAAATAAAATATTTGGTTTTAATAACCACTAAATTAATTTAAATAAATTTTTAAATTTAATTAAACAAAATTTTAACCTTTTGAAATATCAAACAAAATATACAACAATCTCCCACATATTTCAAAAGGTTGAAGAAATTATTTTAAGAAAAGATAAGAAATTTCTGGGTTCTCCTTCTCTTGGATGTAATGCGTCAAACCTGGTGTAACAAGCTATATGAACCAGACATAGACTAATAGGACTTAACACACAATGTAATTAGTATAGCAAGCTATATGAATCAAAGACACTTGCCATATGTTAGAGGTTTACCAATCACAGTACATCCCCATAATCCTTGTTGTTATCGTTGTTTTGCGCTACTAGGCCATGTACATGCCTGGTATTCATGAGTGCTCTAGAGATCTCGCTAGGATCTCATACAAGCAGCCCCACTTGACACTCATATAGGTGATTTTATCAATTGTATGTTGCAAATCATACACCACTCATAAGGGATATAAAATCATTAAAAGCTTTATAAGGTGTAAAGCTTTCTCACAAGCACTTAAAGTTTACTATAAAACTTAACCTTTTATTAATGCAATGTTTAGCACTTTCTCACACCATAGGAAGGAAGTAAAATTAAATCAATTATAATTAATTTTAGTACTAGCAAAACTAATAAGTGACTTATTCTTACTCATATGAACCTTCTTCATAGGATCTCCAATTACAAAGGTTGGGTTATCATCACTTGTTTGTTTTCAAGTGGCTTAAGTCCCTTTCACCTTGATGTTTCATATAATAATATCTTCCCTAGGGCTTTAAGTCAAAGGATCAGCCGAATCCATTATTGACTTCACATAAACAATAAATTTCTATCTTTTAAGCAATTGCTTCACCACATTATTTCTCAATTTATACTCCCAAAGGAATATTTACTATAAGGTTTTTCAAAAGCTTCATAATCAGTCATCTCCAGAGTAATAAATTCTAACTTGATAATTTTTTATTGGACTAATCTCTAAGTAACCACACCATAATTAAGTGTCGTGACACAACTACTAGTGGATTTTTTTCTTGTTTGGATCAAAGATTCAATTAACATCACTGTATTTTCTAATGCAATGGAAAATCTGTCATGTTTAATGTAACACCCACTATAATAAGACATACATTCATTTTATTTTATTATTTCTTAATTCGTTTGTTAGAGCATCGACTGGATTTAAAACTAATACATACTTATTTTTCGCAAACGTTTAGTAATTCCAAGAGACATTATATAAAGAACCATGATTATGAAATAGACAGTCAAGTCTTCGTACAAAATCAGAGTACATATATAAAGAAATACATAAGCAATTACAACAAAAGTACATCCTAAATACCCACCCGTAGCTATACAACAAAATGACCTATGTCAGAGCAGTATAGGTCTATACTAGGCTACCCCATCCTATAAAATCTACAAAAGTCATACGTAGAGTCACCATCATTGAAGTCTTCAGAGTCCATCTACTCGTACCACGATCGTATATGAAAAGAAACAAACAAGAAAGGAGTGAGGTTTTTATAAAAGCCTCATTCGTTTTCTTAATAGGCTGCAAACAATAGATTAAACAACTAATTGGGGAATTCCTAAGGTCTGACCTACGTTATTACGACTCAATCTCAACCTTTACCAGACGTATGGATCCATACTCATCTCTGATGATTTACTTTAACCATCAGGAATCATTGGGAAGCGATTAGGAGTTCGTATAATCCCTCACAAGGTACAGACATCCATGTCGTAATCATCATCCTCAAGGAAAGGGCCAGAGGCCCATCAAGGATATACACTACACCAATCATGGTGATGCTGAGCAAGCATCAGGGTTACCAAGTCGGTTTATGTGATTTATCCCAGCTCAGGGCGCTATCCTGACCATTGGGACGTTCACAACTCGATACCTTTACCCTCAATACCCCAACAATGGTCCCTACCTTTCATCCCACAGTGTACCAACTGTTACTTACCATACACCGGATCTCATGCTTCTCAACATGGTCCCATCTCAACCGGGGGTTTCTTATGACTTTGTTTCTAAGTTTCTAGGCTTACTCTCTGGGTAATCCAGCAGAGTTTTAGAATCACTTTTCACAGAGATATCCATCTATCATTCATAATAACTTAAAAACAATTCAACTAAGAAATATAGCAGAAAATGTCATCACTTACAGTTGCATACAAAAATTCATTTTCACACATACATACTTTTGAATAAGTTCTCAATTTAATTTGTTTGATTTATCCTTCTCCTTTTCTAATTTTTTAAATTAGACTATTTTAAAGAAAATTTTTCAATCTACCATTATAACTAGGACGTGGTAAATAAATTTGAGAGAAGTTCTTTTCTGATGTGGAAGGTCAAGCTATGCTGCAACCACAAAGCATACTTAGAGTTTATCTCTAGTTGTTTCCTTTTACTAAAATTTGGGGTGTTCATTGTAACACTCTTTTAATTATAAATATAATTCATATTAATTTAATTATTAATTTAAGTTGATGAAAATGTGAGAAATTTTTTTTTTAATTCTATAAGAGAAAAATTCTAAATTTAACAGAATTTGGAAATAGAAGTGAAATGATAAAAACTGCTTATGTATATATATATATATATATATATCAAATGGTACATCATGGTTTGAGTAATACATAACAGTCAAAAAATAAAAGTACATCGAAAGACATATACTACCTAGCCTAATATATACATCAAAAAGATTATATACAAAGCAATATTTATCTACCTTATCCTTCATACAAAAATAAAAATAAAAAATACTATAGGTCTTTAGGTCCTCCCCCGCTAAGATGTTCTCTATCTCGTATTCAGCATCACGAAGTGTTAATGTCGTCTTCAATAATCACGATCAATCATACACAGAAGAAAATAATGGAGTGAGGTGTTTTGTTCTAAAATCACTTTTACATGTATGGTAGGAAATCTACCATAAAACAAAAATAAAACACAGCTGACAACAAAAGGGATCCTAAGGTCATTCTAAGTTGTAATAGACTATCCTTGACTAGGTAGGGATCCATACTTCCCATTAGTGGGTAATAGTTCTCAGTAGAACCTGGAAAGTGACTGGGAGTACATATACCTCTCTCAACATCATTACGTGGTACAGTCCTCATTATCATTGAGGAAAATAATAGTTAGGATATCATTTATAGAGGTATACTTTCAAACCAATCTTGAAATGCTGAGCAGTTGTCAGGGTTATCGAGCTTGGTCAGGTAAATATCCCGGCTCAAGGGCGCTACCCTGGCCATTGGGACCTTCACCACTTAATGCCTACCCCCAAGACCTCTGCAAGTGGGTCTCTGCCTTTCATTCCTCAGCGTACCAAATTGTAGCTTCCCTAGCAGGGTGCCATGCCACTACATGTCACTTGCTTTACATTATTTACTAAACTATCAATTCATAATTTCTCAAGCAGAGGTTTCCCTGGTCTCAATTAATTTGAGCATCAGTACAATCAACATTTCTGTCTTATTTTGCAGAAATTACACAATACCAAAATTTTAACAAAATAACAATTTTTAAACATACAGAATAATTTAATATATAAAAGTAAGGGTGTTACATTCATCATACAAAACCAAGACTTCTAATTTCTTGAAGAAAATCATGTAATTGCATGCATTTTACCAAAACATTTGTTAACTTTATTTGAACAAGATTATTTATTTATTTCCATACTAGCCATAATTTGTTCAAAATAATAGCTAAATGGTAACAAATTTAAAAATTATCCAATAAGGTATTTATTTCTAAAAACTCTTCCTAGTTTGGACCTAAAGTCCATTTAGTTGATTTTGACAAACTTTATTTCTTAAATTAATCTACAAAAATTTAATAGAACTTGATTTTTCAAGAAAACCTTTTCTTCAACTTTTCCTAAGATTCATTTTTACCAATTTGAACCAATTCAAGTAATTATCAAAAATGCTTAATTTTAATAAAAGAAAGTCATTTTCTTCCTTACTTTTTCTAAAAGGTCGTGAGTCTATTTTGTATAAAATTTTTACCTTGTCACTTAGATTTATATTATAAAAATCTAATTTTTTGTATAAATACTTTAATTTTTTTTCTTCTTTCTTCATCTTTAATGGGCCGAATGCCCTTTTTAGAAAAAACCCAAATTATTTGTTTTTCTTTCTAGAAATTTAATTCATTCTTTATGTGGTCCAAAATTTATTTTATAATTTATTATTATTTCTCAACCATCTTACTCATTCTAATAAGTTAATTGACATAAAAGAAATATTCCTTATTCTTTTCTCTATGACATGGCTGAGAGCCCCTAAGAGAAAAATGGGTTCCAAAAATTTATTACTCCAAGTGATCTTAATTAAGGCTTTAAATTGGTTTTTAAGAAAATAGCTAGCTTGCATAAAAATAGGCTCATTGATGGTTATTTATAATAGGATATTAAGTTATCATATGATACCAACAATAAAAATAAAATTAACATAAAATAAATAACAATAATTAAGATGACAATAAAATAAAGTTTAAGAAAATAACAATAGAATAGACATAACAATTTTAAACAACAATAAGGTAAATGACAAAATTTAAATGGGCAAAATATAAATTGCAATAAGTAAAGCAAGAAATTAAAGGGCAAGAATTTAAATAGCAAAAATTAAACAATGCGGTAAATGACATAAGGTAAATGGCATAAATATAAATGATAAGAAATGTAAAAGCTAACGGTTTTGGGGGAAAACCACTCCAAAACCATCTACATAAATAAAAATACTAACAAGAGCAAGAAAATAAATAACATCAAATTAAATATCATTAAAGTAAAGTAAGAATTTAAAATGAACAAGAAAGTAAATAATTACTTATATATATATATATATATATAGTAGTAGTAGGATTAATATAATAATATGGGTTTAAGGGATAACCCAACACACACACCCATTGAGAAAACAAAATTAGAGGCTTAAACCTCACTCCTCCTTACCTTTAAATAAGGTTTGTTGGTGGAAGATTAGAAGAGGAGAGGAAGCTTGGAGGTTTAAGAGCTTAAACTCAGTGGAAAGCTTTTAATGGTTGGAAACATTTCAAGAGCTTGGGGGAGAGAGGAGCTGCACGTTTTCTAGCAACTAGGAGGCAGGGAAAGAGCTTATATTTGTGAAGGAAAGGGAGCAACATTAAAGTGGTTCAAGGGTTCTATTTATAGGACAAAATTGGTATAATTTTGGTTTAATTTTTTTTCCACTAATCCTATTAAAATTTATTGAAACTAAGCTGCCCCAACTACCAGCCTAAAGCCAGCGTGAAAATGGTGCGAAAGGGAAGAAATAAGGGCTGCTTTTGTTGACTTGCAATTCACCTATGTGATAGTTATGGTAAAAAGATAAAATATTAGTTTATGGTAAATAATTAGATTAAACTATTGGGTTAGTTTTAATTAATTCTGACCACACCATGCATTCACATATATTTTTATGAGTTTAAGAAATTTTTTCAGAAATTTCTCATATATATATTATTTATAATAAATTTTTCACTAAAAAGGACATTTATTAAGCTAATAAATCATGTTTTTATCAAATAATTATATTTTTTGCTTTTTCACCATTTTTCCCTCAAAATAAAATTTTTATAATTAAAGCATACTCTATATAAATTTTTCAAAATATTTTGAAGTCAAAAGGTCTTCTGCTGACTCTCACAGTCGACTAAGGGTATACCAGGCATTTCACAAAAATGTCTCAGCAAAATTTCCAAAAATTTATAAAATTAATTATTTTGAATATAAATATGATTTAAAAATTATTTTTAAATCTCTCTAGCCAATTTTACTATTTTATCCTATTAATCAAGTTTTTAGGGATAAATTAATTGTTTTATCGCTCCCAGGCCCTAATTCAAATAAAATATTAAAAATCTAAACTAGATAGCACTTTACTAAGATGAATATAATTGTGAGAATTATACCCTTGAGATTTCCATTTGATTTTTCACAGTTAATTGTAGAATAATTAGAAAAACAAACGAGTAAGTTAAAGTGGGGGTGTTACATTTAATACCATAATTAATGGTATCTCTTAAGCATCTCATGTTATGCAAAATTTTATAATATGGAGAACATCACACTTGACACTATAACCAAAGAAAAAGAAACTCATAATATTGCTAATAGTCCACACAGTCTTCAGCATCTCTTGTCACAAATTACAGTGGCTTTAAAAAGTAAAATTTAGAGAACTCACATTTAAAATATCCCATGGAAGTATTGTTTCATAACAAGATGTAGGATTTGTTTCCCCAAAAAGCCAACAAATATATATAAATTATAGACATTTCTATCAATCTTTTTATACTTAGTCCCCTTTTATGGCTAAGATCCTATAAATCTCACTCATAAAGTTTAAGAGAAGCATGTGTTAACTAGCAATACATTTAAATAAAACCATGATCACACATAGACAACATATATCATCATATCCAACACAAATACGTTTTTAGTATTTTATCATTTAATGTATCACACATCACCATCTTAAGCCACCATGCCATAATAGAACACTAAATCTCCAAACACATGAAGTCGGTGAAAAAAAAAAAACAAAATTCACAAGGACATGAAGGATTAACGTAGAAACTACACCATAACCATATTTGGTCTTTTCGTTGACATAGATGTTATGTTTTGCATTCTCCATTAATAAGCACTCAATAATCATAGTCTTATCAATTAAATTATAATTCACTAAACACAATAATCAATCATAGTAAACACAATCTTCCATAAATATAAACGACCTCCTATCTTCAAGCTTCTCTTTCATCCTCATTTATTCAAAGAATTTATTTCAATTCAATTTAATAGAAGCCAAGATAGTTTAACTTATCACAATTAACGTGGACAGATCCCAAGTTAACTTCTAATTGGAAATGTTTGTTCTCGATAAACATTTATGGTTAAGCCTCATAGATTATTCATATAATATTAGAATCCATATGTCCTATTATCATAATTTTCCTTGTCCGTTCTTTTTTTTTAAAAAAAAAGATTTTTAGAATGATCATGTCCCAAGGAGGACGGTTTTCCTTCTTCGTGATATTCGCTGCTATCAAAGATTATTTACGAGAAACAGGGAAGGCATTGAACATCCTCACACCACACGTATTATGAAGGTTGAAGGTTGAGAATATGTTAATACGATCCAGCTACCCACTGATTTTGATTTGGTTGAAGTTAGATGGCCACCTTTTCGGGTTGTGCCAATTCAGTGTGTCTTGCACTCATTTACAATTTTAGACAATTTCCTTGCACTACTTTCAACACTAGCCACTCCCCTGTTCAACTCGTTCTACGATCTCTCTAGGAACACCACGCCTTTGGCACTACGTCCCACAGTGGAGATCACCTTCAAAGTCTGGAAGTCTAAGGTGTCGCTACAGCGAAGTTAGTTATTGTCACGATCATTGTCGCACTCAGAGGAGACGACATTGTTGTGTAGCCCAACATCAAACAGAGTGTGGCGGGCTTCATGCGCAAGGCGCATGTTAGCAGCAGTGTTGTTGCGAAGAGGAAGAGCCTTGTTGTCGACTTCATTGTTGACTTTGGGTGCTTTGATTGTTCGTTCAACATGAACCTGGTTATGGTTAACAAGTCCATGCGATGTGCATCTGCACGCGGTGGTCTATTCCTTTTTATTATTATTATTATTAATATAAATCCTAACCCCTAATTTGGAGTTAGTTGCATAGAAGAAAATTGTAATGCTATGTCCTTGAGATTGTTGTTCTTGTTATCTATAATTACTATCTCTCCATCAACTTGAACCTATAAATTTGAATAACCAAGAGCCACGATCCTATCCATTTCGTGAGCTCAAAAAACCACGAACAAATTTAGCCTGAGATATGTGATCTTACATTGTCCTCAAAGACTTATTCGTGTGATGCACAAGTCCCCTAGGATATAACAGACTCATCCCGATCATTTCCAAAAATGGTTGGGGTAACAGAACTAGCAAGCTTTAGTAAGCATTACTCGAGAAACTCAAAAAGAAAAGAAGGAAGAAAAGATGTGGGAGAAAAGACTCTATCTCAAAACCATATGAAATATAGATATTTATAATAAAGATAGAGTTTCTCAAACTACCTAAGACCGAGTCAGGATAAGGTAAGACTCAATCTAAAAGACCAAGTCAACAAGACTAAGTCTAAGTAAAATATTGGGTTCTAATAAGCACTAAATTAATTTAAAGTAATTTTCTAAATTTAATTAAACAAAAATGTTAACCTTTTAAACAAAATGAATATATTGTTCTTAACAAATTTAGAACAAAGGTCAGGATTTTTGTAACATCCTCTTTTTCTCTAAATTTCTTGTAGAACACAGAAATAACACAAGAAGGGAGTTGAATTGTGTTATACTAAATTTTCGCAAAAACCTTTCTAAGAACGGTTTGTCTAAAGTATTAAACAAAAGATTTTTGAAAGAAGTTTAAATAAAGACGAAGGAGATACGCAAGCCAGAGAAACACAAAAAGTTTATACTAGTTTGTCTCCTCTAGAGATTACGTCCAGTTCTTGGCAATAACCAAGTCCACTAACTTAAACAAGTTACAAGTATTACCAAGTCTCTTCAGACTCAAACCAAGTAGTGTTTAACTTGCCTCTCCAAGCAAAAAACTCAAGTATTCTTTGAATTAAAGCCTCTTCAAGCTTCTACCAATTTCTTAAAGAAATGGTTGATTGTGCTTAAGCTAGCGTCTTATCAGACGAATATACAATAAAGCGCAGGAAGCATTTACAAAAGAAATGTATTTAGAGATTAGAAATTGAGAGAATTTTTCAACAATTTCACACACTATCAAAATCTATCAACCATTGAAATTGAGGTCTATTCTTCTATTAATAGGATTCTCCAAAAAGTGTCCGTTGTGAGTGTTGTAGGAGACATCCTTTGTCTAGCATTTGTAAAGGTAGAAAAGAGTCTTTAGAGCATTAAATGCAGCTTTTAATGCCTTTCACCAACTAGTCACTCTGATAAGATAAAACAGTATGCTTATCTAGCCTTTCTTGTACTCAATCTTGCAACAGTGGGCATATTTACTTTCTGTACTGACAACCACACACAAAATTCTTCTTTTATACATAAAGTGGTCTTTTCTCGAGAGTAAGTACATATGCTTCTATTCTTTCAAGGTTGTTTACACTTTTACAAACTTGTAGAGAACAAAACGTTTAAAACATCGTCTAAATAAAGTTAGTTATTGATTCTATAAAGATAAAGAAAGACAATTAATAACGCGCAGACAGACAATAGTGATAAAAGCAATACAAAATGAGTCACCATACGTTTGATTTAAAAATACTTTTTGAGACTGTTTGTTATTATCAAAATAAATGGGGGTCATAAACTCTTCCTTTGTCTTAACATTTCTTTATTTGCAAAATATTAAATAAATGAGTATATTAGTTTATTTTTCTCTATTATTTTATTGATGTTTATAATAATTATATTGTAATTATATTTTAGTTAAGCTAAAATAATTAAAAGGATCATGCTAATTAGTACAGTAAAATATTATGAATTTAAATAAATTAAAGATTTGTGCGTAAATTAAAATGAAGTTTGAAGTTTTAAATATTAAGAAGTGGTGTTAATAATAATAATAATAATAATAATAATAATAATTATCATATGTATGAAAATAAATTAGTTGTAAGTTAAATAAAATAATTTGAGAAGAATTAAATTAAGTTGATTAATTAAATAAGTTAGTGTTAAATTAGATTTGGGTTAGTAAGATAAATTGGATTAAGTGTTTTAATTTCTTTTCTTAATCCTGGCTCAAACCTGTACAGCTCAACTTTTATGATGTTGCATTAGTTTTTTTTTTCTCTTTCCCTCTTTTATATTTTTTTCTTCCATGGGTCATCTGTATTAAGAAAAGCCCAAACTAAGTGACAGCTGCCTCTCATTCTTGTTGGGCTGGCAACTCATTAGACTCACACCTATATGGTGGTTGGTGAGATCCAACGGTGAGAAATTCTCCTTGCTTAACAACCATTAGATTGAAATGCATGAGCCCCTTTCTCTTTCTCTGACGTTTCGTACTTGAGAAAAAGGAGTGAGTTTCATCTTTACTCCTTTGCATCTATTGAGAAGAAAATAAAGAGAGAGAGAGAGAGAGAGAATCATTCTTTCCCTTTTAGCCTCAACTCAAATTACTACAAGTCAACTCCAAAATCTTTTTCTTCCTTCCTATTGCATGGTGGTCATTGTAGACGAGACTTTTAGGTAGCAAGGTTCAGGTTTTACGTAAGCAGGGTCACTGTGTGCATGGAGAAAGAGCAATATTTTCGTTCTCTAAACACTCAAATTGGGGGAGAAGGTTTTAGGCCTCGATGTGGTAGCTTTTATTGTTAGATTGTTTAGTTGAATTTTTGTGTGGTTGAAAATTTGATTTATGCTGATACATTTAATGAAAATATTTTGGATTGTGGAATTTTCTACTATACGAGCATGAAGTGGATTTGAAAGTTGTTTTTACTAATATGGCTTTGTGGTATTGTTGATGTCATTCATTTGGAACCATGGCTTATTGTGTTCAAAAAAATTTCTTTTTTCCTTTGTTATGTTGTCACCAAATCAAGATTGTGGGAAGGAAGTTTGGTTTCATGCGATAACTCAGTTTGTGTTTAATTATTTACTTGGATAAAGTCTGGTTGTTCTATTGATTTGGAATATAACTGAAATGCTCCTCTGCTTGCAAATTGTTGTGCGGAAATTTAATTGATGATAATAGTTTAGTTGAGGTCTAAATTGTTACTTGAATAGTGGGTATTGATAATTGTGGTGAGTTTAAGTTTTTACTTGAGGGAAATTTCTTTTCCTGTAACCTTTAGTGAGAAACCAAGAGAGAGCTGAAATTGTTTTATTATTATGCTTCAAATTTAAGTAATTAAGAATCTCACAAACAATCGCTTCTTTGTTTGATAATAAATTCAGAATGGAACAATTAACTAGATTATTGTATTATGATTCAATCCCAATTGAGGAGTACACATGGAAGGTTAGTGTAAAGTATCGGGTGCTGATGTTGAGAAGGAAAATAAAAGAACGATGCAACAATTGGGTCAAACCCATAACTTAAGTAACATAATTATACTATGAGAGGAAGTTTATAGTGGGTCTAGTTTGCATCAAGACCTATGGTTCCTGGTAGAAAACCTTAATCACATTATAATAAGAAATTATTACATTGCATGTGCAAAAACCACTTATACATGTGTATCACAAATTAATAACTTAGAAGATGTGAGAAATAGGAAAGTGATAACGTGATCAATAGGGATAGTAGTAAAAATAATAATAATATGAAATACTAATAATAATTATTAAAGGAAACTAAGTTTCCATATAAAAGACCCAACTAGATTTTCAAATGGATGAAATTAAATATTAAGATTAGATGTATAATCATAGACAAGTAAGAGATGTAATAGGTAAAATAAAATTCTTGAGGAATGAATTCCTAAATTATCATTGGATTTAGATGAATAAAAGATTTACTAACACTATGATAATAATATTAAGTAAAATAATCATAACAATGCTAATAATAATAACGACAATAATACTAACAACGCTAATATTTAAAATTGATAAATTTAATTATAATTACTTAATAAGACAAAGTAAACAGAATTGAGTGTAAGGTGAGTTTCTCCATAAAATTTTAAAAGAGAATAAAATTGTGAATGGTCAATTCTTAAGGGATGAGTGAACTAAGGAGGACGAGAGAACATGTGTAGAATTTATTAGTAATTTAATTAATTCTTTATTTATTATTGTGAATGATTAAGTGTGAATGATTTCACTTGATGTGTTAATGACACTTGTCATGTGTGTCGTGGTTAGTCTTTTATATTAGATTGTTACCTCTGGTTAAGAGGAATTGTTGAGAAGCCTATTTTTGACAAATTGGAGATTTGTATTCAAGAAAAATGGAGATTCCCTAGTATAATTTTAGAATGATATTAACTCAAATAAGACCAACTATAAGCATATCATTATTGTCAAACCCGAGGTCTTGGAGTAGCTACACCCTACAATGGAGTGTGAATCTTATAGTGGAGGCCAATGAGACCTTGAGGGCTTTTAGTGCATTTCATCCCACATATGGACAGGGGATCGTGACTCTGGGCTATAGTTAAGGCGATTTACACACTAACGTTCCTAATAAATCACTACAATTTATCCATGATTAGTGTAGTGTACTGTCACGTACCTATGAACACCTACTATTGGTGAATATTAAATCGCATGTCGAACCTACTACTAGTTAATATTGACTCGCATGCCAAAGGTTGGTGGGGTACGAGCTCCTGATCTTGCTACTCAATTGTTGGAATTTTTTCATGGAGATAAGTCAACATTTGTTCATTCATTCATTACATTGATTGTTATTTGTAACTTAATATGTTTGTTTGAATTAATTTTTTATATATATAAATTGCCTAATCTACATAATTTTATTGTGATTATTTGTGGATTAGGCCCCTTGTGTGTTTATCACTACATTCTTGCCTTAGTCAGAACTTCACTCCCTATCTTTGCATTTGGTGTATGTTTTTTTTTCTTTTCTTTTATTATTTTTTAAATGACAGGTTCCTTAATTCCTTTTGACATTGAGATCCTCTTGTTAGTTTAAGACCCAACAATGGCATTAGGCCTTTTGTTGTTAGTACTGAACTTGACTTTTGGCGATGTTTTTAATACTCCTTGCATGAAGCTAACACTACTATTATAACTGTTTTGGCCAGACTTTGGTTTGTATATATAGATTTTATTTTGAAAAATTATTATGTATATATTATGTATGACTTTAGTTTACTTTTATTATGATGTCTATGAGTTTACTTATATATTTCTCATCAATGAAGAAAATTATTATTCCTACATAAAAAAAATCTCGCCTCTTAGATTATTACGTCAACATTATGTATGCAACATATTATATTATTATTAATTTTATATATTTTTGGGGTGTTACAATTTCTCACAAGAACGAGAATGCAAAGTTTCTTTTGTGGGACCACGAATGCGTGCAATTGATAAAGTAAACTACACAAAAGCTTAAAAAACTAGATGATAGATGTATCTATGGTCTCCTTAATTTTGTTGGAATATCTAAATACAACGTATTGTTCCTTTGGGGGGAGAATTATATATTTTCTTTTGCATTTACAGGAAGGTGAAGATACAAATGTTGTTCCTAAATTTGTTGATGGTATTTTAGGACAAACTTTGGCATTCAATTGTTGTTCTATGGTGATGCTATTTGAAGATTCACAAATGATTGAGTCTATAATACAACAAATTGGGAGTGACGAGGTATATAAATTATTACCTACATTTTTCTTAATAGTTAGAAGCTTTAGTTTTGCATTTAAATATCCGGTTTTGTGTTTAGGATACCTCTAAACTTGAAAAAAGAGAAGTTGATATGTTCTGCGTCGAAAGAAAATTGAGTTACTTGATAATGTAAGCAAAAATATATATACTGTTCATTTACTTCATCAACATATGGAATAGTATTCTAATTCTTATTTGTATGTTTAAAATATACAACAATCTATATATATATAACAACTAACTATGATTTCAATTTATTGTAACCTATAACTGTTGCTAAGAGATCGTTAATTGAAATGCTTAATGATATTGCATCCCAAGATTTGACTTCAGCACAACTGTCATTTACAAAATGGACAAAGAGTATTAAAATTGAATGAAAATTCTATAAATATATTATTAATGAATTGTCAGCTGGACATGTGAATTTTGGGTACTCTATGATATATATGTTGTTACACTACACTAATAATGACATGCATGTAGTGCAAAATACTATCCTATATTTTGGTGTGTTGGTAGTTTATGTTTTATTGATGGAGTATTGAATATAAGATATAGACATGTTAGTAATTCTATAACCTTATCATTATATTACCTCGCTGGTATTATTTTCTTATAGGAAGTTTTAGTCAAATTTGTAAAAGAATTATTCATGGCATACAATTGCTTCCTATTCTAGACTTATGTCCTCACAAAAGTAAACACAAATAAAAATAAAAATATATACGCCTATATAATCTAACAAAGTATAACTAGACCATAGTGGGCCTTATAAGATGAGAAATAGACATTCATCAATTAAGCCACTCAGTTAAGGCTGACAAAGATTTATGGAGGTTAAAGGCTGGCAAGAAAAGATTTTGTGTTTTTGATCTCACAACTAACGAATCTTATTAACTTGTGACCAAGAATCAAGCTCGAACAATTTATCACAATAATATAAGTTGTTAATTTAATTTTAAATCTAAAACACATATAAAAATACCCTAAAGATTTGCACATTACATTCAAGACTCACAATTCATTAGCACCATTTTCATCTCACACTCCAACGTCACATTCACAATGACACGTACACTCAAGGCTCCCTCATATTCTCTCACAGTGACACATTCTCTTTCTCATCACTATATAAATACCCAACATGCAAGACCGACTCTTCTAGGGATCCATTTTTCTCATCCTCACTTGTCTAATTTTCTCGATCACCTACACCTAAAAATAAAACCTCACACTCTCTGATTCATTTTTCATCTTTCATCACAACTCACACATCTCTCATAGACACAGATTAGAACATTAATGACCTTTCCCTTTGACAAAGTATTTGGTAGAGATGAAGAAAATTGAGGGAGAGAAGTAGGTAGGTGAGAAAAGAGAAATAAAGAGTGAAAATCAGGTGTGTTTAGTTTAAGAGAAATAAAGAACAAATAAAAGAGGAGTGAGAAAGAGAAAAATTTTAAAAATAATTATGTTGCAAAACATAACAGATTATGTTATATTTTACAACATAACATATATGTTGCAACGTAATCGATTCTGCTGCAAACATAATTGATTATATTGCAACATATTTGGGCAACTTTCGTGCAAATTGTTGTTTTGAGCGAAATTTCTTTTTCACTGAGTCTTATTTTTTTTTGAATATTTTATTGCATTTCTTCCATATATATGTAGTTCTAGGCCTTTTGCTTTCTAACAATTATAGATCATAATCACGTAATGCATCATTAGCAACATTACTCTCATCTAATGATAGAGATATTAGTAGAGTCTTGACTAACCTTTTATTGATATTTCAAAACCAAATTATAACAAAATTAATGAATCTTATTAACTTATGACCAATAATAATATATAATATAAGTTGTTAATTTATTCAAGCTCATACAATTTAGTCATAATAATGTAAGTTGTTAATTTAATTTTAAATCTATAATATATATAAAATACCTAAATGATTTGCACATTACATTCAAGACTCACACTATTCATTGACACCATTTTCATCTCACACTCCAATGTCACGTTTGTAGTGACACGTACACTTAAGGCTTCCTCATATTTTCTAACAGTGACACGTTCTCTTTCTCATCATTGCATTAATACCCAGCATGCAGGATCGACTCTTCTAGGTATCCATTTTACTCGTCCTCACTCTCTGATTATCTCAGTAACCCACACCTAAAAACAAAACCTCACTCTCTCTAATTCATTTTTCATCTCTCAACACACAACTCACATATCTCTCATAGACACACATCAAAACATTAATGGCCTTTCCCTTTGACGTTGTGTTTGGTAGAGAAGAAATAAATAGTGTTAGATTATTTTAATCTAATATTGGCTCATGTAATTTATAGAATGGCTTTAATGAAAAGATGCCTAATGTGATGGTTGTTAGGTTTAAAATGTATTAAAGTTATTGGGAGTTACTTTAGATTTATTAAAATTAATTACCTCTCTTTTCACTCCATAAAAAGGTAATTTGGCAATTAAAAGATAAAAATGCTAATTTGAAAGGGAGTTATGGAGAATTTTTCAGATGTTGATTTTTAATTTTAAAAGATAATCCACCGCTTCTCTTTTCCTCTCTAATAACCTTTTTCGTAAAAGTATCTTGCCAAAGGAACAGAGATAGATGCAAGAAGTGCTCTACACCATCATAGACACAAGAAAAGGAGTAAAGAAAGAGAAAAGATTTAAAAAGGAACAAGTAGAACACTATTGAAGATTGCAATATGGATCCGGGTAAGTTCCTACACTCCATTATAGAAATTACAGAGTATGATAGATGTGAAAAATATTTTATCTAAGATTCCTAGAGTGTAGTTTTCTTGTATGTTGAACTCTAGGAAATTACGCATGATGGTAAAATTTGTTTACAATTGGTATCAAAGCATGGTTAAGGATAATGTATTTCTCCATTAAAGACCCTTTACTCTGCATTTTGGTTCCAACAAACGGTGCACTTCCATTAAAAAAAAAATTCGGCACACAAAATTGCTTACACTAGCCTAAACAGACCCTTATTGTTGGCTTGCATTTTGTTTCAAATCTGAACGTGAAGATTTGTTTTATATTAAATGTATATTGATTCTATACATATATAGTTTTCTTTTTCCCATGGCCTACATGTGAGGTTGAATGAAAATTCCTTTTATTGTCTCGTGTGCTTTTCAAGCTTTCACTTTCAATGGCATAATGGTACTGCATGGCTTTGATAGAGCTGTCAAAATGAGCCAGAACTCGGTGGGCCAACCCGGCCTACCACGGGTTCAAGCCGAGTTGGCCTTTTTTTTTTTAATTACAAACACAATGTTATAATAATTAAAAATAAAAACACTTATACATAAGAACTGATCCCATCAAGCATTCACACTATTCTTATTGTTACTTGATATTTAAATATAAATCATTTATATTTATATTTGAATTATTGAATGACTTGATGAGAAAATGTGACTTTTTTTTAAGAAAAAAAAAGATAAAAACATTATTATTATTTTTATTTCTTTTCACATTTTTTTATTTTTAAAAATTTGGTGAGCCAACCCACTTAACACACTAACCCATGGTGGGTCAAGCTGGGTTGGCATTTCCTTGGCTCACCAAAATGTGAGCCGGGTAAGGCTAGCCCCGTTTTGAGGTCAACCTGTAGTAAGTCAACCGGGGTGAGCTGGGTAGGCTCACTTTAACACCTTGCTTTGATCATATTTAAAATTTTATTTAAAAAGCAATAAAAAAATTGTTTCTACAGTGAGGGATTAATTTAGAATTATATATTAAAGTGAGATTTGTTAATCACCAAAGTGATCAAATCTATGGAGTTTGTGATTTCAAATTACATAATTGTTTAATATAATGATGCTATGAAATTTATATGTTTGGGTTGAACGAAATTGTTAATTATAAGGCATGTATGGATTACCCAAAGGTGAACCATTACTTATAATTAATGGCATTACAGTTTTCTTTTCATACTTTTTAATGTGTGTATATTCGAAGACAATATGCATGTCAAAAGTGGTATGGTTTATTGCCCATTAAAGTATATTTATTTGGCATCATTATCGATATGAAAATGTATTTATTTATCACCCACAGGTGAACTTAGATGCATGATTAAAGTCTATATAGTTTGAATCCATTGGGTTTACTCCAAGTATTAATGTGAGTTTATTTAAATGTATGCAGCTATGACTAATATGTTTGCTTTGGGCAATTGTATGATCAAGTTCAATGGGCTAAATTATGCTGATTGGTCTGAAATGATCCAGTTTCAACTAGGTGTAATGGACTTAGACCTGGCATTGGTAATGGATGAAAGGTCCCTAGCCATTAAAGAGACCAGTACAAATGTTGATAAGTCTCTCTTTGAGGCTTGGGATCGGTTTAATAGGTTGTCATTGAACTTAATGAGACTGACTATGGCTAAAAATGTTAAGCCATTTATGCCCAAAACAAGTGATGCAAGGGAGTTCATGAAATTGGTTAGGGAGTACTCACAATCAGACATTACTAACAAGTCAATTACGGGTAACCTGATAAGTGAGCTAACAAACAAGAAGTTTGATTGGTCTTAGCCAATTCATGATCATGTGACAAAAATGTCAAATCTGGAAGCAAAGTTGAAGTCCATGGGAATGGAAGTAAGTGAGTCCTTTTTAGTATAGTTCATTTTAAACTCACTTCCCGATGAATTTGGCCAATTCTAGGTGAATTATAACACCCTTAAGGAAAAATGGAACCTTTAGGAAGTTAAGGCCATGTTGTTCGAGAGGAAGGGAGATTAAAGAGAAAAAAAAAAAGGGACAACTCTATTCATCTGATGACTCATGATGTAACGTCCTAAATTTTCCTTAACTAATTGTTCTTTCCATTTTTTTAATCTGATGTACCTGATGATGATCTTAAAATTTTGATTGCATTGTTGTGTTTGAAATATTAAAAATATATATATATATATATATATATATATATATATATATATTTAAAATTATGGTTAGAATGATAAAATGTAATTTTAGAAATTTTTGGAAAATTTTCTAAAATTTATGAGCAAAGTGACCAAAATACCCTTGTGGACAGATAAACCAAAATAGAGACTTTTTGATGTCCAAATTTTTTGAAAAAAACCACATAAACTATGTTTTTGTATAAATTAAATTTTTCAGGCTTTAATAAATAAAAATGAGTTTTATAGTAAATTTTAGCTTAAAAAATTAATTTTATAATAAATTTAAATATATATATATATATATATATATAAAATTAAATATTTGGTGAGATTAGACTTTAGTAATGTAAAATATTACCAATTCAAATCTGCACAAGAAAAGTACGTAACAGTAATTACTTCGATTAAACATAAATAAAAGAAAAGGAATTAATAAATAATTATGAAAATCAAATTAAAAAAAAATGGAATTGCTCTTTGTTGGGCCAGCAACTATGTCCAATAAAATAGACTATATGGCCTCCGTAAGAAAATTAAAGGGAAGATCTAGTAGACTAAATTTTGTGATAAATTAAATAAAAGCTGGAAAACATATTTAACATGTGAACAAATTAAATCTAACTAAATTACCTAAACTAAGTTACTTAGAGATTAGGCTCAATTAGTTATAGATAATTATTAGGTTTTCTATTTAAATTAAATACCCCAAATCTTAATTTTAGATTTGGATAAGTCACTTTTGAGCCTATAAATAGGACAAGACTCTCTCAATTTTTTACACACAAAATCTCTTACTCTCTCCTCTGTTGAATGTGAATTCTAGTAGCCTTCCCCTCCCAAAATTTTGCTTTCATTACTTCCTTGAGTGCTAGCTTAAAGTGTTGGTGTGGTGGAACCTCCATTGAAGCTTAGTTCTTCAAGTTTGTTAAAGCCATACTCCATCACCACTCTATTTTCTTCTCCATTCAAGGTATGGGGGAGAGTGGGTTGATTATTTTCTTATCACTTTCACAATGGGTTTTATGAATTTTTCTTACTTCCATTATCATTTTAAAGATGCTTAAGTTGTTGAAAATTTTGATATTGTTCTTGCAACCTTAATTGCTATGAATGGGATGGATTAAGTTTATGAAAAATTCTTAGTTTAGATCAAAATTTTTCTTTTGAAGAAATTAAATTAGTTGTTATTATGAAAGTATGATGCATGATATTGTTTGACAAATTTGCTTCCATTAAAGCAAATTTTTTTCAAAGCTCACAGCTTTGATTAGATTATTAGGAGTACTGTTAAATATATTTTTTTTAAAACTCATGACTTTGATTAGATTATTAGGAGTACTGTTAATTTTTTTTTTCAAAGCTCACGACTTTGATTATATTATTAGGAGTATTGTTAAATATATGTATGTGTGTGTGTGTGTGTGTGTATTATTTTTAGTTGAAGTTGCAAAGGAAATTGTTAAAAAAGATTGAAATGAAAATCAAATTTGGAATTGGACTGTAGACAAAAGAAAATTTTGATTTGGAAAAAAAAAATATTACTTGATTATTATGCTAGGAAATTAGGAGGAGATAAACTTTGTTTTTTTTAATCTTTGAAATAAATAAAATGTTATCTTAGAAAGAGTAAAAGAAAAGAAAAAAGATGAAATAAGAACAAAATAAAATAAAATTGGACACTAGAAACTTATTAGGCTTTTTGGTTTTAAAGCCTAAAAAGGCAAGAAAAGTTTTATTTTGGAATAAATTAATATCAAGTGTTTTTCTACAAATAATCTAATAATATTCTTAGCATATAATTGAATTAAAACTATCTTTTGTTTTCGTAAGAAAAGTTTTAAGTTTGGTTGATTTTTTTACATTATGACACATCATGATAAGAAATTGGTAATCAATGCAAAGGTATCATATGGCTCTCAGCCATAAGAAAAAAAAATAATTAGGATGGAAATTATTATTTTTTAAGTAGTTAACCATTAAAAATATGCTAAATAGAAACTTATTAAATTTAGGATAAATAAAAATTTGTTTTTATAAGATCATTAAGTTAAATTAATAGTCTAGAATTAATTAAGTAAACAAGTCATTAGTAGAAATAAGAATAAAGTTTAAATTTAATGATTTATAAAAGTACTTAAATCTTTATTCTAAATTAACAAACAAGCAAATAATAATTTTTTCTTAAAAATATGTGAACTTATTTTAAAGGAATAGAGATAATGAGGTATCTCTAAAAGTATTGGATAATTGTAAATAAAGGCTACCCTGCTGAAAATTTGGAGAGTTATAATGTGAATTATTTTGAAACAAGGATGAGCTAAGTAAATGTGTGAGATTGCATAGTGAGATAGGTGATTCAAAGTTGGGGAAGTTATAGTATGGTACGTTGTGGGATGAAGGCAAGGACCACTGATAAGTTCTAGAGGATATGGTATCAAGTTGTGACGATCCTAATGGTCGGGGTAGCACCCTAGAGCCGGGATAATCACATAACCGACTTGATAACCCTAACACCTGCTCAGCATCACCGAGATTGGTATAGTTTATACCCCAGTTAAAAAGCTGTGAGAGCTCAATAATCAAAAGATTGATGATGAGGATTTTGTACCATGATGATTAGGGGTATATGGACTTCCAATTGCTTCCCTGTGAGAATAGCTCATCAATGGGAATATGGATCCATACGAATTGTCATGTAATGGGTAGATTAGAATAACTTAGAACAATTTCTAGGTCCCTCATTTAAATTGTGTCTTATCTTATATATTTGTACCCTTGTGAAAGTGAGTTATAAAAGAAAATAAATCACCTCACTCTTCTTTTCTATTCTTTGATTTTATATGACGACGACATACGAAGATGGCCTTTTTCACACTGAAGGGACGTCTCCACTTGATATATGATCCTTCGGGAATTTGGGAGCACCATGCCGACTCTGGTGAAAATACTTACCAGGGGCATGTTACCATTAGTTTCCATTCTGTGTACCTTGACATTTTGATGTCGGTTTCTACTATTACTTTACATTTGATGATCACTGCTGCACCTTCGCCAGGCTATATTAAAGCACCTGCACCACCTCCACTCCACTATGGCTGACCCATACATGATGGACTTTCAATATGCACCTGCACCACCTCCACCTCCACCTATGGCTGACCCATACATGATGGACTTTCAATATGCACCTGTCATTCAGTTTTATGATCCTTCACCATCTCCTATTGTACCTCCATCACCGCAATACATGCCTTATAGATCTCCTATTCCTTCCTCAATCTACCAGCCAGGGATGGAAATGGATGGTTAAGTCTAACTCCTTCACCTGCGAGCATGATGGGATTCTAGGGCACATTATAGTCCAATGGAATTGTGGACTTGACTAGTGGTAGAAGCAGCAACAGCAATCATGATGGAAAGGGGCTATCCGAGGGCTCCATCTGAGCATGATTGATGGTAGGATTACTTTTTATAGCCCATAGGCAAGTAGGGGTGGGTGTAGTTTTGCTTTGACTTAGGCCCCCTTTTTGTGATGTATATATAAGAAGGTAGTCAGTAATATAATCTTTTCATGTATTTTGTTCACTTAAATGACTGTACTTATGACTTGACAACGTGTAATGTACATTATGACGCATATATGACTATGAATGATATTATCAAAATTTTTATCTAAGTCTTTTTATTTTATCTGCTATGACGATTAATTCAAAATAAATAATAAAGCAATCACGTGCATAAGGCATTGATAAATAAATGCTAATTGATAATAATGTATAAAAATAATAATAATAAAGTTAATATAATAGGGTGTTACACATGATGGAGCCAGTACCAGTAAGAGTAAGTCTAAGTAGGAAGGACAAAGGCAAGGCTTAATTGAAGATTAAAGAAGGAGGAGTCCGTAAAGAGAAAAAGTGTTACTTCTACAAGCAAAATAGTCATTTCAAGAAGGACTACTCGAAAAGAAAGAAATGGTTTGAAAAGAAAGGTATATATTATATATTTGTAAATTTTGAATCAAATCTTATTGAAGTACTTAATAATACCTAGTGGCTTGATTCTGGAGCAACTACTCATGTGTCACATTATGCAGGGATTTCTTTCGATCCAAACCATAAGAGGAATTGAGAAGTTTCTTTATATAGGAAACAAAATAAAGGCAAGGATAGAGGACATTGAGACGTATAGATTAATCTTGGACATCAGGTGTCATGTAGATTTGGAAAGATGTCTCTATGTACCTAGATGTTCTAGGAATTTAGTTTTTGTTGCAAAGTTGGATGAATTAGGATTTAGTTTCAAGATTGGAAACAATGTATTTTTTTTGTTTAAGGATATGTACTATTATGAATCTGGTGCTTTAATATATGGTTTGTACTATTTTAATCTGGATGTAAAGTTTATGGAATCCTTGTTTAATGTTGAATATGTTGTTGGTAATAAATGTCATGTACATGATGATAGTTTTGCTTATTTGTGGTATCAAAGATTAGGTCACATATCCAAAAAAAGGATAATGGGGATAATGAAAAATGAAATTTTGCCTCAATTAGATTTTAGTGACTAGGATATATGTTTAGATTGCATTAAAGGAAAGCAAACCAAACAAATATCAAAGAATTCTGCTACAAGAAGTAATGAACTTCTAGGACTGATATACACTGATATTTGTGGACCCTTTGACGTTCCATCTTAGGGCGATGAAAAGTATTTTATCACCTTTATTGATGACTTTTCACGTTATTGTTATTTGTATCTTCTGCATGAAGAGTCTCAATCAATGGACATCTTAAAGGTGTTCGATGAGGTAGAAATAGTGGATAAAGTGAAAGTTGTAAGGTCCAATAGGGGTGGTGAATTTTATGGAAAATATAATGAGAATGGACAATGTCCAAGTCCATTTGCAAAGTTCCTTGAAAGTCAAGGCATATGTCCACAGTATGTAACATCCTCAAAATATTACTTAAATAATTATCTAATAATTTTCATTTATTTAACTGTCTTGTGATATTAATGAAAAGTCTAAATAGAGATTTATAAATTTTGAAAGCTTTGATTTAGCTTCAATAAATAAATAATATCTAGACTTAATAATAACAATAATAATGAAGGTAATAATTGAAATTATATAGAAATGTCTAAATAAATAATAGAGACATTTCTAAAGTTGAGAAAAATATATTCTAGTCTTAGAATAATATTAGAAAGGTATCTAAGAAATAAAAATAATTTTTGGTAATTTTATAAATAAAATTAGATTTATTGCAATTAATAAATTAGAATAAAGAAAGATAATTAAGAGATAAATCGTAGAATAGTCAAAAAATTTAAGAAAAATAATTTTTAAGCTTAGAAAAATGATTAGAATTTTATCATGAATTTTTATAAAATTTTCGAGAATTTTATAATTTAGCATATATGAGTAAAAAGTGTTTATAGACACTTATAGAAGCACAATTAGAAACACTAAATGAGATTTAAAAATTACAAAAAAATTACAAGAGGTTTCTTAGTGTGTCTAGACCTTACCTGAATAAGGAGAACTTGAATTGAGATCTCTATAATAGTTTTCTAAAAAGAAGTTCATAAATAGCTTATAAAATCACTTATAAAACAAACTGATAGCTTTTAGCTTTATTTGTAGATAAACCTCATATGTGTGACCAGAGAAGGATTAAATTAAGTCTAATTTCATCAATCACAATTCCTAGTAAGTTCGTTGCATCGAAATTAAAAAGAATGTAATGAAAATTTTAATAATTGGACACTTTAGTGACATGTGTCAATACTTAGTGGTGAAAAATTAGATTTTCCTTACCCTTGGCTCCATAAACTCATGACCCTCACCTCCTTACCACCAACACACTTCATTTTCTCTTCTTCCTCTCCAAATCCTCTCAATTTCTCTCAAAATCTCTCAAGTTTCTTTACCATCCAAGCTTTCTTTCTTCCTTTCAAGACTAAGGAGACTACATGGGTGGTGCAAGAAGCTCAATCTCTCCCTCTTCTCCTTACAATCACACACCCCTCTCTCTTTGAACCCTAGCCCTCTTTGTCAAATTTTGCAATTCACACCAATCTAAGTCTCCAATTTCCAATCCAATCAAGGATTTAACATTTCTTTCTCATGAGATTTAAAAGCCCTATGGTAATTTTCCTCTTCTCTACCTAATTCAAATTTTGGTTAATATTCAGTCTCTTATTTAATGTTGTTTTGTAAAATTAATTGGTGAATTCTTTGACTTTGCCGGTAGAAACAGTAGGAAAGGCGATATTAGACCCGTTAGAGCTTGATTAGAACATGGATGATCAAAACCCTTTCCTCCTCCTCTCATGGCAACCACGGTCATCAATGTGTAAGGGGGTAGAAACTAAACTAATTTGATTTCAAGAATGATAATGGCCTAGACGGTGGTTTTGTTAAATTGTATGTTGTCAATTTCATTTGTATAACTCTTAAGGATTCTAACTGTGATGTGCTTGAATGATTGACCACATAGAGCTTAGTTGGGCCTTCTATGATGTTCTTGATGCTGGAATTGTTTGAAATATATGTCAATTGCTTGGTTACAATGCTTAAAAATTAAATTACAAGTTGCTGAATTTTACTACAGTAGAACAATTTCTGTTTTTCGTGTATAAATTTCTGTGTGGTTGGAATTCTTTTATTATTTTTGGTAGAGAGATGCCTCTATATGTCTAGAATATCCCTGTAAAATTTCGTACTATAATTCCATGTGATGAATATTTGACGAATTTTTGATTGACTGCTATTCTATCAAATTCTGACAGCAACCAGCCATGAAAAAGTGATCAATTGGACTCTTAAATGGTTTTATAAAAATTAGAAAAAATTATATTTAGAAACTAGACATATTGAAGTAAAACTAGCAAAAGATAGTTGAAAGAAAAATTCATTTGCTATGTCAAAACTGATCAATAAAAACAGGGTATCACAATATGGTAGAAAATAGAAAATTGCCTATGATGTAATTGATATTCCTAAAGCTTAGCTTTGTATTTTATAGTATGGGTAGATAATTTGAATCATCAAATTGGTAATCAAAAGATAATTTGGGATAGAACAAGTGTAGATTAATTAGTATCTTTTAATTATAATAAGCATTGGTTTATTAATGAGATGTGAGTTCTTGAACCAAGAAATGAGATCCTTTTGCTAATTGGCAATTAATAGCATGAATGGTTGATGATCAACAAAAATATGTTCGAGTGAATCGAATTGACTAAATGATTGATTTAGTTTGTGATGGTGGCATTAAAAATGAAATGCAATTGAATTGATGAAAGATGTGATGTAAATGATACCTATAAATGGCCAATCGATTGTGATGACAATTTTAATAAAATGAATGAAATTGTGGAATGGATATGTTGGTCATGGTTTCCCTCTAGTTGATTTATTGTCCATGCCTAATGAGAGATGTGATGGAATGTACCAAAATAGAGGAGGTTTTGTTAAATTTTACAGAAAAGTATGAATGTTTATAATTGAATATATTATTCTTGTAGATGTTCATACATCATACGCATATATATTGATGTTGTGAACCATGCACTGACGGCATGTGTTATGGATGGGGAAGTCCACAGTTTGATACGCTGAGGAATGAAAGGCAGGGATCCACGTGTGAGGTCTTGGGGGTAAGGTATCGAGCGGTGAAGGTCCCAATGGCTAGGGTAGCGCCCTTGAGCTGGGATATTCGCCTGACCAAGCTTGATAACCCCGACAACTGCTTAGTATTCCAAGATTGATGTGAGAGTATACCTTTGTTTGGATTATGAATGTCTTGAGTTAAAGATTGCTCATTCCCTCAATGATGAGGAGGATTGTACCTTAGTGTGAGAGAGGTATATGCACTCCCAGTCACTTCCCATGGATATTGATGAACACTTAGTAAATTATGGGCTCACATGCATTGCATTAACGAATGTCTCAATAAAACCCCGAATTGATGTGGTATGGGACACATCAATTGCGGATGGTAGTAGTATAAACGGACTTGTAGTGCTACCATTTGGATTTATTGAGTAACTTGATAAAAATGATTAATGGATTGAAAAAAAAGACAATAGGTTATACATTAACTCTTTGTTTGTGTCTAGCATGGGAATGGGATGCATTATGTGTGCGTAATGACTATGATATTTACATAGGCTATGATAATTTATTATGAATTGTGAATGTGCTCTTTACTAAATGCTGTAATGTTTAATATATGGTTTTATAATTTATTGTATAATATGGCTTTGTTAATGTCTGTCATACTAATTTTGTGATATGAACTATGGTTTGGGTGGGTCTTTGGGTTTATTTGATTTCTTGGTTTCAAATTGTCTAGTTCTTGTCCCTGATTAATTTGTTCCTTCCTTCATCTGCAAATGTTTAGAACGAAAATAGGGGGCGAATTGCCTTTTAATTTATATGTGAGCAGATACATGGCTTAGGAATGCGTGGTATTGACAAAAAGTCACACTAGCTTGAGGCACTACATGGATCATAAGGCTTACAACCCCCAACTAAGATGGTATCAGAGTGGCGTGACGAAAGCGTAGTTGAAGATGTAAAAGACTTGTTCTTATGGAATGACAAGTTCATGGTTTGATTCTATAATACCAGATGTCGAAATAATCTAGTGTGGTGTCAAAACTGGTATTCCCTTGGGATTAGAATGGTAATACTCTAATCTGAAGGAGTATCTAGTTGTGTAGTAGATCGTGCTATAATGTCATTAGAATGTAATGTAAACTATTTTCTTGTCAAGAATATGTAACTGCATATCTGTAGAGTTTTAAATTGTATTTCATTTTTATTGGTATTTGTTATCATAGTATTTTATTAATGGTTTGATAGTAAAACTCTTATTTTGTTTTACATGGAAAAAGATTTCACATTTTATATTATGCTACAATTTCGGTTTTAAAGGATTTAAAAAAAAATCTACTTTAATTTCTACTACTTGAGCTATTAGAGCTCAAATTTGAGTTACAAAAATATTAACAGTTAAGGGTGTTACATAGTATACTATGCTTGGCATATTGCAACGTAATGGTGTGGTTGAGAGGCGAAACTGTACTCTAATGGATATGGTTAGGTCTATGTTGAATTATAATATTGTACCTTTATCTTTATGGATGCACGCTTTAAAGACCGTTGCATATCTGCTTAACAAGGTTCCTAGCAAGGCAGTTCCTAAGGCCTCTTATGAACTGTGGACAGGAAAGAAACCTAGTTTGAGGAATCTCCATGTTTGGGGTTGTCCGATAGAAATAAAGGTGTATAATCTACATGAAAAGAAGCTTGATGCAAGAACCATTAGTGGTTTCTTCATTGGCTATCCTGAAAAGTCCAAAGGTTACATATTATATTATACTAACCACAGTTCAAGAATAGTTAAGTTTGGTAATGCTTGGTTCATTAAGAATGGCCAGTTTCTCTTCTCAAGATGTTGTTCCTCTGGTTGTATTATAATCAAACAACACCCAAAAACAACAAAATAATATTCAAAACCCACAGGATGAACAAATAGTTGATGAACCGATAAACAATGTGCAAATCACAAATGAACAAGTGATAGAAATGCACAAAAAATAGCACCAAGATCTGAAAGGCAAAGAAGACCAGCTATTTCAAGCGATTATGTTGTGTATTCACTTGAACATGAATGTGAGTTGAGCATTGATGAAGATCTAGTCTCATTTAGATAAGCCATGAAAAGTGACAATTCTGAAAAGTGGCTCAATGCTATGAAAGAGAGTTGAAATCAATGGATGACAATAAAGTATGGGATCTAGTTGAGTTGCTTGAAGGTTCAAAATGAATTGGTTGTAAATAGGTCTTTATGACTAAATGTGACTCAAAAAGCAATATTGAAAGGTATAAAGCTAGACTTGTTGCCAAAGGTTTCACTCAAAAGGATAGCATTTATTACAAAGAAACCTTCTCTCCTGTTTCTAAGAAGGATTCTTTAAGGATTATGTTGGCTTTGGTAGCTCATTATGATTTAGAGCTTCACCAAATGAATGTAAAGACTGCTTTTCTAAATGGTGACTTAGAGAAGAGGTTTATATGGACCAACATAAAGGGTTCCTTTATATCTGGTGTGTAAATTGAAAAAGTCAATATATGGACTTAAAACAGGCTTCTAGACAATGGTGTCTTAAGTTTAATGATACCATCACGTCATAATAAAGGTCAATGGGAACCGATTTGTAATTTTAGTTCTATATGTTGATATTTTACTTGCTACTAATGATGTTGCTATGTTACATGATGTAAAGAGATTTCTCTCTAATAACTTTGAAATGAAAGATAAGGGTGAGGCATTCTATGTGACAGGCATAGAAATATTCTGTGATAGATCACAAGGACTGTTGGGATTGTCTTAGAAATGATATATCAATAAGGTATTAAAGAGATTTAGGATGGAAAAATGATCTGTAGGGATTGTTCCAATTCAGAAAGGGGACAGGTTTAGTCAAATGCAATGTCCTAGAAATGACCTAGAATGAAAAGAAATGGAGTCTATTCCCTATGCATAAGTTGTTGAAAGCTTGATGTATGCCTAGACATGTACACAGACCAGATATTAGCTCTGTCGTAGGAATGTTGGGCTGATATCAAAGCAATCCTAGAATAGACCACTACAAAGCTACAAAAAAGGTTCTTAGGTATTTATAAGGCACGAAGGATTACATGCTCACATATAGAAGGTCAGATCACCTTGAAGTGATTAGCTACTCAGATTTAGACTATGCGAGATGTGTGGACTTAAGGAAATCCACATTTGGGTACATCTTCCTTTTGGCTGGAGGAGTGATATCATGGAAAAGTGCAAAACAGTCTATGATTGCCACTTCTACCATGGAGGCTAAGTTTGTGGCATGCTTTTAGGCCACAATTCAAGCATTGTGGTTGCGAAACTTTACTTGGGGTTTGGTATTGTCGATAGTATAACCAGACCGCTGAGGATTCATTGTGATAATTCCACAACTGTTTTCTTCTCTAAGAATGACAAATACTCAAAAGGAGCAAAGCACATAGATTTGAAGTATTTGTCAGTTAAAGAGGAAGTGCAAAAGTATAAAGTGTCAATTAAGTATATTGGTACAAACGTAATGATAGCAGATTTGTTGACTAAAGGTTTACCACCCAAGACATTCATTGGCCATGTTGAAAGAATGAGTGTTATGGATAAGACCTTGTTAATGATGTAGTGTGATGCATATATATATTTATGTTGTAATGCTCGTATTGTATGACACTTGTGAATTCAATGACAATTATGTTTCTGCTTTATTATGTCATTTACATTATAAGGTATACATTATTGTTTTGAACATTAAAGACACATATTACAATGTTGATTAAAGTTAAATTGAGTTGGATGATTTTGTGATACATGGAAAGAACCAAGTTGTTGGATAACTTGTAACCACCATGATCCAATCATTTTAATTCAATTAAGGATGGTGACTTGGTAATTTCAACATATGATGTGCATTTATGGTTTAGTGTTAAATCTTCAAGTCATCACATAAGCAAGTGGGAGAATGTTAGATTATTTAAATATAATATTGGCTCATGTAATTTATAGAATGACTTTAACAAAAAGATGCTAAATGTGATGGTTGTTAGGTTTAAAATGTATTAAAGTCATTGGGGGTTATTTTAGATTTATTAAAATTAATGCCCTCCATTTTCACTCCATAAAAAGGTAATTTTGGCAACTAAAAGATAAAAAGGTTAATTTGAAAGGGAGATTACAGAAAAGTTTTTTAAAAGTTGATTTTCAATTTTAAAAGATAACCCACCACTTCTCTTTTCCTCTTTGATAACCTTTTACGTACAAGTATCTTGCCAAAGGAATAAAGATAGATTTAAGAAGTGCTCTACACTAATTAAAAGTATCTTCCAAGTGTAGTAATACTGGGAGCTTTGATGGCATAGGGCAACCACCCAATGGTTATATGCATCTCGATGACGATAACGAGGAGATGGTGGATTCAAAGGATACAGAGATGATGGAATCAGAGGACTTATAGAGAGGACTACTGCTATTGTTATTGACTTTTTGTGGACCTTATAGTTTTGGAGGAAGGTCTAGTGTAGATATATGTTGCTCTAGCATAGACCAATTTTTGTTGTATATACACGTGAAACATCCCCAAAATAGGCTAATACCAATTGCATTAATAATAGATAAATAACTATCCTCGATATTGTTCTATGAATGCCTTGTATAATATAAAACTTTGTCCTATTTTATGATGTAGTAATTGACCAGGGGTAAATTAGGGGGGAAAAGGGCCCTTAGGGCCCAATAAGGGTCCTTACCCTTCTAAGACCCCCCTCCACACACATACACCTTACTCTTTCTATTAGAAGAAAAAAGAAAGAAGAGAAAGGAGAAGAAACAAAGAGGAGACAAGGGAAAAAGAAGAGAAAAAGGAGGAGGAGGAGGAACAAGAGACACCTACACCTTCAAATCACCCTTGAAGCTCTTAATGAGTGCTTCTTATTCATCTTATTCCACTTGATCTTGAGTTGTTGTAGATAGATTGATGGTTTTGGGTTCTTGAACCCTATCTTAGAAATTTGGGGTTTTTGTGTGATTTGCATGATTTATGGGTTGTTATGATGGATCGAATGATTATTTGTTGTGGGGAATAATTTATGAGTCATTTATGTTACTTTGAAGGGGTTGGGTAGCCATTAATGGCCCTGGTATGAGTAGAAATTGCGATTTTGTAGACTCGTCAGCTCTAGCTCAGCAAGACATATGCTAGTTGAGTGAGCTAGACTTTCTCGTTGAGCGAGAGGACCTTCAGAGACAAGTTTGGAAGCCTCGTGCATGTTTGCTTAGCAAGGTCTCACTAAGCGAAAAGTTAAGTCCAGAGAGGTTGTTTGTCCCTCGCTAAGCAAGAACTATCCTCGTTCAACAACAAAGGGGTTTAGAGAACAAGTTTGGAACCCTTGCACATGTTCGCTAAGTGATTCTTAGGTTTGCTAAACAATAGGGTCTTCGCTGAGCGAGAGACCCCTAGAACTTTATATTATTCTTTTCATTCTATGATGTTATATTAACATTGATGTATACTAAAATGCTATTTGAGGACATGATGTGACATGTGAGATTATTGAGGAGTGTTCATTAGGGAAAGGAGGTTAGTAACCCTTTTGGGCGCCGATGGAAGATCAAATGCTTATGTAAAGAAAGAGATGTATGTTAAGACCGAGGTTCCTTCTTTGGGTGAATGGGTGGGGTTCCATCACTTGCCATTCTCGCAAAGGCTAGTGGCTAAACCCCTCAGACCGAAAGGGTATATAAGTACTGAGGTCATGCCATAAGGACAAGGGGGACGCTCCTTGAAAGATTAAGCTCAATACTTTGCTGTAGGACCAAAACAGAAAAAGATTAATGTTAAGCATGCAAAAGTGAACATTTAAATTATGTTTATGAATGCACAATTGTTTAAGCAAAGTCTTTATGAGGCATATCTATCTTGATGCATGTTTATAGCACTCATTGAGACATTATCTCATTATTTTAGTTCCATGTTCTAGATTGAATAAGTTACCGAAGGAGATGAAACGGTTAAGAAGATATTTATGTTTTGTATAGTAAATATCTTCCTAGGCTAGTTTTTGAAAGACAATGATATATGACTATATTCTTTTGTAAAGTGATCCCTTAAGTATGATGATTTCCCTTTATGATGTATGTGATTATGTTACTTGAGAAGCATGTATGACCCTGAATGGTAATTTTCTTGAGTAATGACATCACATATTGTGATATCCTTTTATGTATGTTCTTTTTATCCGCTTTTTGATGATTAAAAATGTATGCACTTAAGGTAGTATCTCTTAGGGTGTTACAAGACGTGCGGGTAGCTAGGTTGATTATCTGATGTATTTGTTTTGTATGTATTTTACATGACCGTAGGATGATTTTGATGTACCCAAAGATGTATTTTAGATAAATGTAGGATGATGTTGATTGACTCAAAACTTGATGCATGAATGTATGTATATAGACGACTCAATGATGCTTATTTTTTGATCATGGTTCTTTATATAATGTTTTTATGATTCTTTAAATGTTTGCAAAAAATAAACACGAAAAAGTTTTAATCAAGTCGACATTTTCACTTAACCTTTTTAATTAACCCAATTAATTAATAATTAACTTAAATAAATAATTCCTTAATATAGTGGGTGTTACAGATGACACTATCATTTATGATATATAAAGCATAAGACAAGTTGATGTTAGCTTTAGAATTTGGGGAATATCTTATGAATAATTTCTTAACATGATGCTTTGTCTATATCTAAGATGTAGTGCTAGATCATGTATACTGCAAAATGTCCCCATTGGGATGACACCATTGCACATGCCATGACTAAAGAGTAGGAATGATGGTTAAGAGAGCAAGGGAATGTTTGGAGCATGACTATCTAAGAAACAAAAATACTTATATTTTGTGTGATATAATGTCTAATCTGTCTATTTACTTATAAATGATCATATTCGTTATTTACATAATTAATTATGCAATGCTTATTTGATCGAAATTATTCTACAACCTGTATAAAGGCATATGCAACTTGTGCGTATACCCGGGTACCTTACTAATTTAGTAAAAAGGTCAGATACTAACCATTCCTACGAGCCAAAATGAAAATTCAGAGCCAAATTCAACCTTCGGTTTTTTATTTAATTTAAAACATGTTATAGTTTTTATTTATCCTAATTTAAGAAATAATTCTAATTTTTCTCATAATAGTTTTTTTTAATAATCCTTCTATTTTAAAAAATATATACCGTTTATGTTTTCAAAATGTCATATCTATATTTTTTTTTCATTTTTAATTTTTGTACATATTTGTTTATTCATTTACTATTTCTAATGATATATTAAAAATTATTAAGAAAATATTGAAAGGGAATATGATATAAATTTAATTTATATATGCTATTAATAAAAAAAATATTTTTATACAAAAATTTAAAAAGATTTAATTATTTTATCATCTCATATTGTTTATTAATTTATTAATATGATCTAATAATATGGTATTTTACCTATATAAATAAAGAATTTAATGGTTATATAGACAGTATAAAATCTTTTATACTATTAATGAATTAGAAATCATTATTAGTATGATTTTTAAGGTAGTTAGTGTAAAAGTTAACAAAGTTACGATATATGATAGTTTGTAATTGAATGACAGTATAAAACTACTTTACTACTTTATTTTCTCATAAATTAAACTCATAATATTATTTAGGTTTAATACATCTGTAGGTCTTTGAACTTTTTAGAAAATTTTAATTAGGTATCTAAATTGAAAAAAAATTGTAATTGAATCCTTGATCTTCTAAATTTTTGTAATTGAGTTCCCAGAGTTACTAAAATAGCCACAAATTATAAATTTTTGGTAGTTCCAAGCTGCCGTAAACTAACTTTAGGGATTCAATTACAAAAATTCAAAAGATTAAGGATCTATTACAATTTTTTCATTTTAGGAATTTAATTAAAAATTCTTAAAAAGTTCATGACTTTATAGATGTATTAAACCTGTTATCTTCTCTGTATATAAATTATAATAATTATCTTAAATGATAGCATTTTTAGTTGTTATTATTCAATGAAAGTATATTTCGCTGTTATTATTCAATAAAAATATTTTAAAATTTTTTTTAATCTCTTATATTTTTCAATTTATTATTTTAACATTTTAGTTTTAAATTAAATTTTAATAATTTTTAAAAAAATATTAATAATTAAAATTAATATTAAATTATAATAATTATTTATTATAAATTTAAAACATAATATATCTATTTAAAAATATATATTTATTATAAATTTTAATTATAATATAATATAATTTATATATTAAAAATATTTATTTATTATAAATTTAACTTATATAAAATAAATAATTACACTATACAACTCACGCCTTAAAATCCAAGTTTAAATTGAAAATAGAAAAGTGTTAAAGAACAGCCAGAAGAAGTGGCGAACGCAGTTTGAGCGTTGTTCTGTGTTCCCAGCGAAAGGGCAAAACAAGATACAAAGCTTTGCTTTGCTTCGCTTGTTTCTGTCACAAAGATGGCATCGTTTGGGTCCCTGAAATCCACCATTTTCGACAAAGAAGAGAGAAAACAGTGAGCACTGCATTTCTTTGCTTCTTTGTTTCCCCATTCTTTTTCTTCTTTTGGATTGGATTGGATTGAATTTCTATAACCCTAACATTAACCTAATCGCAACCGCAGGCAGTATCAGTCGCATATTCGAGGCCTCAATGCATACGACCGTCACAAAAAATTCATCAACGACTACGGTAATGTTTCTGTTACAAAATTCTTAATTATTTATAATCTCTCTTTTTTTTTAAAAAAATAAAATGATTTTTTCTCTTGAAGATTTTCCTGTTTCGAGTTGTAATTTTATAACTGTTGTTGGTTTCAGATGCCGTTTTGTTTAGGGTTGATGGACAATAAGGAACTGATCATATTTTTAGTTGTTGATTTGGTTGGTTCCTTATAAAAATGTCCTATAGCAAATGGATGATGAACAGTTTCCTCCACCGAGATGGAAGGAGGCTACAATCATCCTCACATATATGCAAATATGGATCTAATTTCTTTAAAGTGAGCAACTCAGTTCAAAGGGTAAAGTAGTAATTTCAATTGTCGATGAGAAAATCAACTGTTGATATTACATGCACATGTATAAGAACTCATGAATGTGTTAGTATATTAACTGTTGATTTACTCATTAGATTACTTACTTTACCTTGCTCACTTTAGAGGAGCCAAATCCTTCAAATATACTCCTCTCTAGTAACTGTGCCACTGATTTTTCTTTGGTAACTTGCTCATTCTGCTAATTCAAATAAAAAAAAAAAAATGGTGGTCTGGAGTCTAGAGACAAGTTTGTTTGTATTCTTCTTCTGTCTTCCTTGGGTTAGTAATCAGAATTTGTTAATGGGTTTGTGACCTGGAGGCTTAGCTTGGGTTGCTACACCTTCTGACGGGGAAGCTTTGTTTTCTTGTGGTGGAAGCGTTGTTTTTGTTTTTGGCAAACTAGGTGTAACTAACCCCAACTAGCGAGAAAAGGGCATATGTTGTTGCTGTTGCCATTGTTGCTTTGATGGATGCTATTATCTCATTGTAGTTTGCTGAAGTTATATTCAGTTGTAAATGCTTCTAGTTATTTTACCATCTTGGTCCTGCTGGAGAATATTTTAGTTTTCCATGAAATTTCAGCTTAGTTTTAGTTATTTTTTTTTTTAATTGTATTCTTTTCCAGCCAGAACTTCTTTTAAGATATTTTCTTTTTATGCCAACAGTTAATTTTTATGGGAAAGAAAGACCTTCAAACTTAAAGTTGCCTATTAAAACAGATCAAGATACACTAAGAGAAGGATACAGGTAAGCTTGGTATCTTGCCTTATGTAAAGCTAAAACTGGTGGGAATTTCATTTCTGTTGTTATATTCCTGGAGGTTGTTGCCTTCCCATAATGTCTCCTCTGTTGTTGTAACATAAGAAATGAGCCTTCCCTCCTTATTTTTTCCTATTTAATTTCAATTATTTTCCTAACTCTCCATTTTCAAATTTATTGGCCATCCCTCTTCTCTTCTTGAGATTTTTTTATGATATGATATCATAACACATTTTCGTGCAATTTTAAAAATTTTCATGTGTGATTTGACCCAGCTATAAGAGTGAAATCATGATTAGTTGAGTGCTTACTTATATTTGGCACTCTTTATGAAATCAGGCTTTTCCTAGTAATAGCAAAATGGGCTTCTATTCTTTGCTGCATGTTCAACTCTATTGAAACTAGTGTGAATATGAGTAAATTTTCTACCCTACTTAAGATCTTTTTGAAGCTTCCCTTCTGAATATGAATTTCTTTTTTCATTATTGGGAAATACGTTGTACCTTCCTGCCTTATCATCTCTTCTCTCAATTCATTTATTTGTGTCAGAATTTTTATGTTGTTAATCCAAATATTGTAAGATTCATTCGGTCAGAGGAAGATGATATGAATCCATCGTGGGAACAAAGGCTGGTGAAGCGTTATTATGACAAGCTTTTTAAGGAGTATCCTTTGCAAACATATTCAATTTTTTTACTAATATTATTTATCCTGTAGGAGTAATGGTTTCTTTTATTTGTTTATCATTTATACTATTGGTATTTGGTTTTGATTATAAATTTGGTTAAATTAGTTGGTAAGGGAATGTGGACAATGCACATGTAAGAGATTTAGAGATTTCTATATATTAAATTTTGCATCCCATTTACCCAATTTGGTCCCTCTTCCATAAACCATTTTATCTAAAATAGCTTATATCAAAGGATATAAAAAGTTATTATTTACATTGCTTCTGATTCACACCAATATAAGAACGACATTTGTGGAGTCTAAGTACCTAGCTCCAAAATTGTCTTGTATAATCTTGATATTTTTTTCATTCTTTTGGGTAAATTTCTTGCCCCCCCCCTAAAAAAAAAAAGAATTGAAGTAAACCTGTAATCTCTTTGCTGATGGCAACTAAGTAGATTCTATCATTAATTACATGTATGATCTGTCCCTGCAGAACCATAATGCATCCTGTTTAAATGTGAACTTACTGGGGCCATCCCATAGAGCACTACATCTTTTTTCTCTCTTTGATGTTTTATCATTCTCCTGCCGGATCAACTTGGAGCTTTTTTACTTGGCACCCCAGGAGTTTGTGAATCTATATTTGATAAATTTTTGTTAACTTAATTTGTGCATATTTACCATGAAAGTAGTTGTGGCCTGGAGTTTGTTGTTGGGAAAAATACTGTTATTTATTTGTTTTATCATGATTTGCAACTTTGCATTAACCAACTAATTTTACTCTATTATTGAATTTAGTTGTACTTGTTTGCTTGTACCTTAATTCCTTTCAAGATACTGCCTAGCTGACATGTCACAGTACAAGAGTGGTAAGGTAATTAATCATTACTTATAGAATAAATTTTTGCGGAATTGCTAGATATTGCTATCTTTTATGCTTATTCTTATGACTGGAACCCTATGTTGGTCTTCAAGAGATATGGTCAGTGTCAATTGTGCCCCTGACAAATTTTTTACGTCAGTTTACTTGCTCAGAGTTAATATTGCCATTCTGTATTTTTCCAGATGAAGCAAAATGTACAGAAGGATTCAATCTATTGAGGGCTTGAATGATGCTGACACTTTCTCTTTGGACAATGAAAATAATGGTTTAATCTATTGTATTCTAGTTTTGATAAATCACACTAGCACCTAAGGGCAGGAATTTTTAACGTGTGTCTCTACCTTTCTGCCTAAACAGGGAGATGGGTTGCCACTAGTCACTAGATGTCTAGGATGCATAAATGTTTCTCCTGCTTTGGTCTACCCTAGCTTAATATATCTTGCTGGCTCAACTGTATTCTTAGACTCCTGTTAAAAAGCGTTGTAACCTTTTTTTTAAGATAACAGCAGTTAATTTGTATTATTATTTTGTAAACAGTTTAAAATTCTTTGAGATAGAAGGGGTGTTATCTTCATCTCATTTTCATGGGATGTTGGTGATAGAGGGGTTGTATTAAGTCTAGACACTCATTTTAAGTAGAGTACATCTTTAAAGATTGTATGCTGATAAATTGCATTTTCTTATTAGATTGGTCTCAGGTGGAGGACAGAGAAGGAGGTCATATCTGGCAAGGGTATTAATTATTCTTTCACTGGCTAGTTTTTCTGAATATTGATTCCCTCAGTTCCTTCCCATGTCTAACTGGGACTATTTCTGAAAACATATGCTTTCTGGTGTCTGTTCTTTCTGTAGACTATGTATAATTGTTAGGCAAAGAAACTCATCCATTAAAAATTAATGTCTAATTTATTAAAGTTTAATTGAGTTTCATCTACTTTGTACATGCAATAGAATGTTGATCGTTTGATCAACTAATCTTTTGGGTATCCAAATGTTCTCTAAATGATCCTTTTAATAGAAATATGCCAACCCTTTTAGAAAAAGTTGAATTGTGAAGTAGAATTTGATGGTTTTGAAAGGATGCTCTATTAATGATATTACATTTCTCTGTGGACTTGTTGGCCTTGTCTCCACATTTTTTCTTCTTTAAAGTATAGGAGAAATTTCATTTAAAAAGAAGCAGCAGCAGCACAACTAGGGGAAGAAGAAACTTGTTTTTAGACATCAAATTCCAAGCCCTAATCCCCCTTCATTCTTAGGCCTGCAACAGACCTTGTAAGTCCTAACTAACAAAATCATCTCTTTTGTGTTTGCCTGCACCTGACCATCAAGCAAGGGATAGTAGAGGGGGATATAATCCAAACAAGTCTGGATAAGGGTAAATCACCATCCACTTTCATGAGATTAAGAAGCAGCTTTAGGATTACCCTAAGTAACTCCAAAGTAAGCAGTCATTTCAGAACCTGACAAGCAGCTGTGTTTACATAGGTAGAAATATGCTAATTCTCCACATTCGAACCAGTCAACCCACTCTTAGCTACATTTAAACTTCTAAACTGGAGATAGCCTCAGAAAACTTAAGACTGGAAAGAACCTTCAAAAGACATCATTATCCTCTTCTAGAGTTTGTTTGTTTGGCAAAGAGAATTAGGAATAGAACATCACAAAAAAGTTATACTTTATTTGATTTTTAAAATAGAATAAGTACTGGACAAAAAGTGACTCAAGGGACAACACTGCTCTAAATATTTGTTGCCTACTAAACCAGGGACAAAATTTGTCCACAACACAAAATGAGAAAAAGACCAATGACTCCTACCTGTTTCATTTAGTGCAAAACAAAAAATGCACGACACAAAGGATAGTACAGTAAATTTTGCTGGATATCAATTTTTGGATTGCACAAAATTTTAGTCCTATGCATTGGTCATCAAACAGCTAATAATTCACAATTTTCCTGTGACTTGATCACTTGTGCTGTGTTGTTTTGTTTGTGTGGTACCTCAATGTGCATCAAACATACCCCCAAAAAGAGAATCAGATCATCATCAAATTGAAGATGGGGTGCCAATCCCCTTAAGTCAGCTCAGTTGATTGAGTTGCTGGACATGAATTGTGAGTGTGTGGGTTCGTTCCCATACAATGTGATCTACCCCTTTCCCTTGTTGCCACTGTGGAATAATCTGAAATTAGCATCGCAATCTTTTACCTATTTAAGCTCTGAATTTTTGTTCTGAACTCAACTGTTGTCTTCACTGAGTAACAGTACTTCAAATTCATTCCTCAACCTGGATCTCCTATCCCTCTACCTCAAAGAAAGCCTCTTTCAATTCTAAATTTGTGTGGCAAGTAAAACATACGTAGAATATCTTATGAAACCCCCAACGTTTTTAAATCTCAGTTTTTGAGCTTCATAAACATTTATGAACAAGCATTTTAAACTATACTCTAGCAGGGCATGTATGTGCTGTTGACCATGCTTATACTTTTTCATTTGCTTGTAATGTTCTGTTTGTATTGTACAAGTAGTTGTTTTTGACTTGTTCTGTTGTTTTCCTGCTCAATTTTAAAATTGATTGGTTATGTAACTTTGCAGGCCAGTTCATATGTGGTAACAAGCATTGCAATGAGAAAGATAGGGTTAGCAAGCTATGAGGTGAGGTTTTTATTCCAATTACTAAAAAAAATAGCCTTAGATAGTCTAGTGGCATCAATCGATCCTTGTAATTGACCCTACCTAGTGGGTAAAGGATTGGTTGTTGTTATTATTATTTGTCTTTTGTAGGAATGCATTATGCTATTTACTAGAAATGTGTATCATTATGGGTAGTTTCAGTGTAAGTGTCTAGGTTCAGTGTATCATGTTAATATAATAATTAGGAAGAGAAATGCTAACAACACACTTTCGAATACATTCTTTATTATTGGTTGAAATGTCTGTTTCTTGTGCATCTGAAATCACTGTCATGACCTCTATTGCTACAAACATATCTCCTTCATTCTTATCATCTCCAGTGGCGGAATCATTACTCTCTTCATGAGAGAGCTTTGATACCATATTAGAATTTTGAGGAAATATACATGTAACACCAACATAGTGTGGCCATACACCATAAAGCTCAAAGTAGATAAGTAACATAGAAAACATTTTGTAATTGATTGAATAAAAGATATTGAAATTTATTGGAAATCACTAAATTATGTGGGTCCCACTCACAACTTAATTAGTTCCACTTACAATTTTGTGATTTCCAATGAATTTAAATCAATGATAGTGTGTGTTAAAAAATGTGTTCCTAACACTTGTTTTAATTAGGAATATTGTATATTTGATTTATTATATACATTATATGAATATAAATATTGAATCCGTTGGTGTAGTTGAGACATGTGGTTTTCACATATGCTTCTCTTTCCTTTCTCTCTGAACACTATTCTTTGTTGATCATTCTATTAGCAGCTTTGTATATGTAGGAAGTGTAATTTGTGTATATCTCTTTAGGTGTTTCCACTTCTTTATACTATTTGTTTCATATTACAGGTGAACTTTTGTTACTTAGAAGCTGGAGAAAACAAACAAGCCCTAGTTAAATTGGTAACATGTGAGAGGTGAGTCAGTATGTGCCAATACTGGCTTTGTGCTTATGCCATTGTTTTCTTCCATACTGGATGTTAGTGCTTATGCCATTAAGGGCTTTGTGTGACTTTTTCTTATTGAAGGTTGTGGCAAAATCAAATTTGTGTTTCATTTTTTCCTTGGTTATTTTTTGATAGATGTGCATGCAAACTCAACTACAAGAGGCAGAAAGAAAAGGGGCAAATAGAAAAAAGACAACAAGAACAGGATAGACGAAAGAGGTGAGAACATTCTTCACCCCAATCCTTTTTTTTTTTCTCTCTTACTAGAAGATGTGGGGATTGAATGTTTGCATTTTTAGGAATCGTTCAAAGAGTGATGATGATCTAGATGACTTCCAAGAAAGCAAAGAAAGAAGGCGGAAAGGTCTGAAGTTTCACTACCTTTATAAGTGGATGGCCAGATTTACATCATGGCATGATAATCTCTGTATTTTCAGTTTATCATTTGTTTATGTTGCAGGATAGACTTGGTTAATTTAGCAATTTAACCCTTTTTCAAGAAAAAATAATAATAAAGAAAAATTAGACTATGGGTGGGGTATCTAATAGTGAGCAAAATGAGATGAAATAGGATGTAGTGGAATGAAGTTACTATTCCATTGTTTGCATATTTCTATGATGGAACAGGGAGAAAAAAGTTCCATTTCTATACCCCAAATTGTTTTTTATTATTCTTTTTTTTGGGGGGGGTGGTGAAGGGTATTGGGTTTCGTTCCATTTCATCCTACTTTAAAACAATCCAAACAATGGAACCTAATATCATTCTGTTATGGAAAACAGAAAAGTATGGTGGTGATGATATTATTAAATGTACGAGAAAGATTACAGTTTTCCCCTAGTTATCCCTGAGCCCAGTTCCTTCAGAGAGTGCAAAGGACCTCTGCCAAACTTACAGCCGAAAGAGAAATGATAGAATGCTAAGCTTCCCCACCCCCACTCCTTGCCACTACCTTCTTATATTCTCCTTACACGTGATAGGTTCTCTGCCCACAACTAACTGACAGGATTCCCCTCCTACCCCTTCTACAATATACTTGCCAAATCTGAGGTCCATGGTTGGGTTGCACCTGTCCATACCCTGCTGTCTCAATTGGGTCCTTTGCTTCTGTGACCCTAATATATTCCATTCCAAGAATCCATTCCATTAATTTCCATTAATCCAAAAATACCTGCATGAATAATGCACCAATTGTTATGCTCAATACTGTAATTCATTGAATGATGGCATAATAACACATTTCATATCTTTTAGTAGGAGGGTTTGGCTTTGTAATGATTAGTTTTCAGGTATTTTCTTAAAATAATGAAATTATTTGGTGTAATTGACTTATCTCTGAAAGGATAACTGTATGATGTTGTTGAGGTAGCTGAAAAGCTTTCAAAATGAGGTTATTGTATTGTAGCTTCTACTTCTAGAAGCATATTTGCCTAATCTTTGGTTAGTATGTTTGCCTATTTTGTAAAGCTTGTCAGCTTGTTATCCTTGTTCATGTTGTAAATTAAGGTATGTCTAATGAGTAGCTTGGTTTGAAAACTGCTAAAAGCCTTTTCTGGAAAGGAAAAACCTTGGGACTAGTTACTACTTGCTAAAATGATGTGACACCTTGTTTACTAGTAGGGTAAAAACTAAAGTTTTGCACTGGAACAATGGGTCGAATTTAAACATATATCTTTCACTGTGATTTGAATGAAGCTGGGGAATTTTGGTTCGTCTTTTAAGTATGACGATGTCACCAGCACTGTCTTCTTGACTTGCTTCTTTATAGTTCATTCAAATGTTTGGAAATCCTTTATATGCTTCAGAAATCTTGTCCTTACATTTAATTGCCTGTTACGAGCTTAAACTTTCTTGACCATGTATTTATAGGGAAAAGGGCTTTGACTTCAGCCGGTGATCATAAAATTGATGATGATGATGATAACTTAGACGAGTTTCTTGAGGGGATGTTTCCGTGATCTTGGCTGATCGATTTTTGTACCTGATAAGTGGTTCCTGGCGCCAAAGCTGGACAATAGAAAAGGTTAGGTAGTGGTGGAGACAAGTGGGTGATCTGCAGGTAGATGCCTAAAATATAGGAACACGGTGACCATGAATGCTTTCGATGAAATTATTCACCCTGTTGTACCCTTCAAAGTTATTTCCATTTATGCAGACTATAATTGTTTAACATGCTCGGTGAGTTTGTATACTGTACAGCTTGTATAGTCTTTTTACATGTCAATAATGAAAATTGCATAGCAGAATGATCTGCTTGATGGCCCTGAACCCGTTTTACCACTATTTTGGCGTAAAATCTTGTGGAAATCATAATTCTTAGGTGATAAAGAAATGTTAGCTAGCTATCTGAAACTGGTATAATATTGGACAAACTTGGTGTGTTTTACAGGTACTTTGGGTATTTTTAGTGAAAAACATTTAACAGCTATTACACAAGTTATATTTTCATTGATGTTATAGTTGTGTTTTCATTGAAAAACAACACCAAAAGAACGCGTTGTCCATTTCCCTCTTCGCCCAAACTGTTCTACTTATAGAACAACACCCGAGCTTGGCCATTTCCCTCTTTAACACTGTTCATTGCTTGATAAATGTTGGAGATTTTACGTTAATTAGTGATATGATCAAAATAGTACATGTAAGTGGAGGATAATGTTTACTTTATGAGTTAGTTTTTGGGATTAAGTTAGATCTAAGTTCAAATTTTAAGATAGTATCAAATTTTATCCTTGTGGTGGTGGTTGGGTTTATTGAGCCATTCATTATCGGACTGTTATTGGATCACTAGTAGATTTTTAGTTCTACAAAATTTATGCTTGAGATGTTTAGTTTGGTGTGAGGGGGTGTTGAAATTTTACATTGACTAGTGAAATGATAAAATAGTGTATATAAATGAGTGGTAACCTTTACTTCATAAGCTAGTTTTTGGAGTTTAGTTAAACTCACTTAAATACTATTTTGGTTATATCACTAATCAATGAGATTGCTGACAATAAATCCGCAGTGGTGATAATGCTTTTGGTAACTTTGAATAAATGTATGACCTTTGCCAAGGTGAAGAATCCTAAACAAGTTTGCTGTTTATATCGGTATTGGTCTTTAGGTTTTGCAATTTCATTTTTAAATTTAGAAGATTCATCTTTTCGTGCAACAATCATTTGATGTTTTTTGGTCCTTGCTCCTTTTTTTTTTCTTTGGGAGGGGGGAGGGAGGGCACTTTAGATAATTTAATGATCCCTTGGGTCCTACGATTGTTAATGCTAATGTTGTAATTATCTGCAACAACCTAATTCAAACGCATTAACATTTTTTTTAACGAAAACTTTTACTTGTGCTTGTTTTCTTGTGAATAAAAAGTAGTCTTTGGAAAATCAAGGAGTGAAACATGAAACAATGAAAGAGTGATACACGTAATCTTTCACACTGTGGCCTTAGTCAGTTCTACCTTTTGTCTCTACGTTCTTCCAGTTTTTTGCTTACAGTGTACCACTTCCTATTTTGATAATTTGTTTCTCTAATTATAACCTAGATTTTATTAAATACAAATAGTATTAAGCTGGCACGTTAGCCTGTTGGCTTGCTACTGAACGTTAATTGTCCTGAGCCACATGTTTTCTAACTTACAATAGATTCTTAAGAAGCACATTATTATATTTGGCGAATAGCTCTCCACCTACCAATGATTCAACATACATCTTAACTCTATGATGCTGTATAGAGAGATAGTCCGATTCGTGTTAACTTAGTTTATACAAATGGGTTAAATTAATCTATCTACTAATTATTAAAACAAGACTATTACTAATTTGATCCTTTAATTTATTTATTTTATTCAATAAGGTCCCTCTATTATTAAAAGGCTTAATTAAGGTTTCATATTTTTTAAAATGCTCAATATTATTCTTTTTATTTAAAACGACGTCATTTTTTATTATATTTTCCACCATGTTTTTCACGCTGTTTAGTGTAAAATTAGATGAAAAATGACACTGTGGCATGTTCTCAATAATTTGGTTTCCTGCCCAATTTCGATTCTCAAGCGCACGCTTTTCTTTCCCTGTACAACTCTTTCACATATGCTTTTTTTCTACACAACACTTTTTCACTTATAATTAAACCTGCAACCTCACACGTCATAATAGCACAACTTACCATTGAGCTAATTTTGCATTTCATTGTTGCTAAGATATATATATATATATACATATGTATATATACATACGTATATATAGGTGAGGATCCGTTGACATTAGGTGTCAAAGTGAGTCAAATTACATCTTTAATAGCTTTTTGCAAAATGCAAATTTAACTAATCGAATTGTTGAATTTGGTGTTCTTATTAATTAAATTAAGTATACAAAATTTCATACAATTCCAAAATTATTTAATAGTTAATTATTTTGCTTTATTTTAACGTACAATATTTAATTAAAATATATATAAATATTCAATGTTAGATAGCATATCTAAAAAAGTCCAGATGATGTGATATTTGATATATGTGATCATGAAGATAATATCATATAATTCAACGATTGGATTAGTTAAATCTACATTCTACAAAGTTATTCCAAGAGTAACTCTTGGTAGAATTACTCCACTCAATAACTCTTGATACGAATTAAATTTGAACGATCAAACCATTGAATTAAAAGATTATATTAAGTAGATCAAGTTTACAAATTTTTATAAAGTTTGAAAACTATTTGATAATTCGTTTAATAGATTCAAATTGACGTATAATATACTTTTCTAAATTATAAGTAAATGTCAACTATAAGATTAATTAGCTGCAAATGTCTGATGTAACATTCTTTTAATTCTAAATATAATTCATATCAATTTAATTATTAATTTAAGTTGATGAAAATGTGAGTAATTTTTTTTTTTTTATAATAGAAAAGCAGAATTTAGAAATAGAAGTGAAATGATAAAAATTACTTATGTGTGTGTGTGTGTATATATACATATATACATATATATATATATATTCAATTGTACATCATGGTTTAAGTAATACATAATAGTGAAAAAGAAGCAAAGTACATCAAAAGACATATACTACCTTACCAATATATACATAAAAAAGATCCTATTCAGAGCAATATTTATCTATCCTATCCTATAAGAAAAATATTATAAATTAGGTCTACTGTAACACTCCTTTAATTTTAGTATAATTCATATTAATTTAATTATTACTTAAGTTGATGAAAATGTGAGTAAAATTTTTTTTTCGATACTAGCAAAACAGAATTTAGAAATAGAAGTGAAATGATAAAAACTGCTTATGTATATATATATATCCAACTGTACATCATGGTTTGAGTAATACATAATAGTCAAAGAGAAAACAAAGTACATCAAAAGACATATACTACCTAACCCAATATATACATAAAAAAAGGATCCTATACAGAGCAGTGTTTATCTACCCTATCCCTTAAGAAAATATTATAAACTAGGTCTTCAAATCTGGAGAGTATCCTCTGGCTCTTCCTCAGCATCATCAGGCATTGTTATCATCTTCAATAATCACGATTCAACATGCATAACAAAAATAATGGAGTGAGGTGATTTGTTCTAAATCACTTTCACATGTATGGTTGGAATTTAAATATAATTAATGAAGGGAACCTAGGGTTTATTCTAAGTTATACTATACTACCCTTGACTTGGTATGGATCCATACTTCCCATTAGTGAGTAATAGTTCTTAACAGAACCTGGGAAGTGACTGGGAGTACGTATACTTCATCAACATCAGCACATGGTACAGTCCTCATCATCAATGAGGAACAAATATCAGTCAGGACGTCCATTTATAGAGGTATACTCTCGAACCAATCCCGGAATGTTGAGCAGTTGTCGGGGTTATCGAGCTTGGTCAGGTGAATATCCCAGCTCACGGGCGCTACCCTGGCTATTAGGACTTTCACCACTCGATGCCTACCCCCGAGACCTCCCAAATGGGTCCCTGCCTTTCATTCCTCAACGTACCAAACTGTAGCTTCCCTAACAGGGTGTCATGCCACTGCATGTCCCTTGCTTTACATTACTCACTAATATAATAATTTCTAAAGGTTCATTCTGGTCTCAAGTATTTGAGCACCAGTATAATTTCTACTAATATCTCTGCCTTATATTACAGAGATTTGATCGATACATATCATTCACATAAGTCATAATTCAAATTAAAGCACATAAGCAATAATTCAATAAAAATAAAGATATACAAATTAAAATAAAGACTGATAATTAAGAAATAAATCATAGAATGGTCAAAAAATTCCATAAAAATAATTTTTAAACTTAGAAAAATAATTAGAATTTTATCATGAATTTTAGAATTTTTTGGAAAATTTCTGAAATTTAGTATTTCTAAGAAAAATGTGTCCACAGGCACTTATAGAGTACAATTAGAAGTACTAAATAAGCTTTAAAATTTATGAAATTTTTACAAATGGTCTATTAGTGTATCTAGACCTTACCTGAACGATAAGAACTTAAACTGAAATTTCTATAGTAGTTTTCTAAAAATAAATTCATAAATAGTTCATAAAATAATTTCTATCTTTAGTTTCATATTATGAGATTTATGGTTTATTTCTTCTACTATTTTTGCTAAACTAATTGAGTATTACTAAAATTTGATAATTTAATAATTTAATTATTTATCATAATAGCTAAAAATATTTTTTCTAAATTTGGGCAGTATAACAGCTTAGTAATTCTACTGTAATTGTTTAAATTTGAGCAGTATAACAACTTAATAATTATGCTATGGTTGTCTAAATTTGAGCAGCATAACTACTTAATAAGAGTATTTTAATTATCTAAAATTGAGCAAAGTAACATCTTAGTAAATATATTTTAATTTTCTAAAAATGAGCAGAGTAACAGCTTAGCAAGTGCATTTTAATTTTCTAAAATTGAGCAGAGTAACAGCTTGGTATAATTTAATAATTTAAATTTGAGCAAAATAATAACTTAGCAAAATTTAAAGTTTAACATCAAATAATATAACAATAATATTAATAGTAAAACTAAAGCCTAAACGGGTTTAGGGGAAAAACCCTTCCTACCAACATGCAAAATAATTGAAAATTAGAACCAACCCCACTCCCCCCATTACCTCAAAGAGTTGGTGAAGTTGTTGGTACAGAGCTCCTAGGAAGAGGATTTTTACTAGTTATTGGAAAAATAGTAGAATTTTAGCATAAAAACAAAGTAAAAGAAAATTTTCTAAAGAGAGAGAATTTCTCTATGGAGGCTTACGGTGGTGAAAGGAGGAATGGGATGAAGAATTCAGTTCTAAGTGATGGCTATTTATAGGAAAAAAAATGAACCTAGGTGTCCATTGATGAGATCATCCATGATGTCAAAAATACAATTTTTGATTTATGTTTAATTGAAAATTAGGGACACATATATAAGTAGGTGGTGAATCACCTCTTGGTAGATCAGAAACGTGGGATAGCAGCTGTCCCAAAGAATCTCAGTATAAATTTTGACTGTTAATTAATTATCCGGTATCGATAAAATCGCCTAAACTTGAAAAAATTAACTTTTAATACCAAAATAATTAATTTAAATATAAATCTGAACAAATGTAATATTTTTCATCAAAAATAATTTCTAAAAATAAATTTTAATTTTTTTCGAATTATAAATATATATATATTATATATTTTAAGCTTAGAAAATTCATATTAAATTCATTTTAATTCAATAAATGCTCAAATTTTTATGAAAATTCTAAAATTACATATTTTACCTAGAAATGTACTAAAAATATCATTTTCATCATTTTTGGATGTTAAACCAATACTGAGTTGGTTATTTGACAACTAGGGATATTTTGGTCATTTTATACAGGAATTTCAGAAAATTCCCAAAAAATTTCCAAAATTATATTTTAATACATATGACATGATTTTAAACTCAATTTGACATTTTAATATCAATTGAATATTTTTCTCATGTCAGCCCTTAATATTGACAAATAAGGACAAAATCGTCATTTTCTAATTTCTCCGGGCTTCAACTCGGAAAAATTATTGAAAATCACAATTAGATAGTTTTCAATATTCTGAGTTTAACAGTGGGGATCATAATTTTTAGATTCCTTCCCGATTTTTCAGAATTAAATATATAGAATAAATAAATAATTAAAACAATTAATTAACTAAAAGTGAGGGTGTTACATCTACAATTTGGAGGATTATCTTCTAGCTCATCCTCAGCATCATCAGGCATTGCTGTTGTCTTCAATAATCATGATTGAACATGCATAACAAAAATAATGAAGTGAGGTGATTTGTTCTAAATCACTTTCACATGTATGGTAGGAATTTAAATATAATTAATGAAGGGAATCTAGGGTTTATTCTAAGTTATACTACACTACCCTTGACTTGGTATGGATCCATAGTTCCCATTAATGAGTAATAGTTCTCAATAGAACTTGGGAAGTGACTGAGAGTACATATACCTCATCAACATCATCACATGGTACAGTCCTCATCATTAATGATGAACAAATATCAGTCAAGACGTCCATTTCTAGAGGTATACTCTCAAACCAATCCTGGAATGTTGAGCAGTTGTTGGGGTTATCAAGCTTGGTTAGGTGAATATCCCAGCTCACAGGTGCTACCCTAGCTATTAGTACTTTCACCACTCAATGCCTACCCCCGAGACCTCCCCAAATGGGTTCCTGCCTTTCATTCCTTAGTGTACCAAACTGTAGCTTCTCTAATGGGGTGTCATGCCACTGCATGTCCCTTACTTCACATTACTCACTAATCTATTAATTTCTAAAGGTTCACTCTAGTCTCAAAAATTTGAGCACCAGTATAATTTCTACCAATATCTCTGCCTTATTTACAGAGATTTGATTGATATATATCATTCATATAATTCAAATTAAAACATATAACCAATAATTCAATAAAAATAAAGACATAAAAATTAAAATAAAGACTGATAATTAAGAAATAAAACATAGAATAGTCAAAAAATTTCATAAAAATAATTTTTAAGCTTAGAAAAATAATTAGAATTTTATCATGAATTTTTAGAAATTTTTTTAAAATTTTTGAAATTTTTTATTTTTAAGAAAAATGTGTTTACAGGCATTTATAGAGCACAATTATAAGTACTAAATAAGCTTTAAAATTTATAAATTTTTACTGATGGTCTATTTGTGTTTCTAGACCTTACTTGAACAATAAGAACTTAAACTGAAATATTTACAGTAGCTTTCTAAAAATAAATTCATAAATAGCTCATAAAATAATTTCTATGCTTAGTTGCATATTATGAGATTTATGGTTTATTTCTTCTACTATTTTTACTAAACTAATTGAGTATTACTAAAATTTGATAATATAACAATTTAATTATCTATTATAACAGCTAAAAATATTTTTTAAAATTTGGACAGTATAACAGCTTAGTAATTCTACTATAGTTGTTTGAATTTGAGCAGTATAACAACTTAATAATTATACTATAGTTGTCTAAATTTGAGTAGCATAACTACTTAATAAATGTATTTTAATGATCTAAAATTGAGCAGCATAACAACTTAGTAAAAGTTTGAACTTAATACTAAACATTATAATATTTATAAAACTTAATAAACTTAAACATTGAAAGGTTTGGGGGAAAACCTTTCCTACCAACATGCAAAATAATTGAAAATTAGAACCAACCCCAATCCCCCCATTACCTCAAAGAGTTGGCGAAGCTGTTGGTGTAGAGCTCCTAGAAAGAAGATCTTTTACTAGTTAATGAAAACTAGTAGAATTTTGCTGTAAGAAGAAAATTTTATGGAGGAAGGTGGCTATGGAGGGGTGGCTTGTCCAACTTGGGAGAGGAAGGGATGAAGATTTCAGCTTCCATGGAGGGGTATTTATAGAGGGGAGAAAAGTCTTAGGTGTCCACTTAATGCATCATGCATTATGTAATAAATATAATTTTTCATTTATTTTTATTTGAACCTAAGGGACACATCTCCTATTTAGGTGATGAATCACCTATTTCTAGAGTAAATAAATGCTGGTTGAACTGTCCCAAAGCTCCCCAGTATAATTTTTGACTGTTAATTAATTAGCTGGTGCCGATAAAATCGCCTAAACTTGAATAAATTAACTTTTAATATCAAAATAATTAATTTAAACATAAATCTGAAAAATTGTATTATTTTTCATCAAAAATAAATTTCTAAAATAAATTTTAATTTTTTATTAATTTTTTTTGAGTTATAAATATATATTTTGTATATTTTAAGCTTAGAAAATTCATATTAGATCCATTTTAATTCAATAAATGCTCAAATTTTTATGAAAATTATAAAATTACATATTTTACCTAGAAATGTACTAAAAATATTATTTTCACCATTTTTGGATGTCAAACCAATATTGAGTTGGTTATTTGATAACTAGGGATATTTTGGTCACTTTGTACAGGAATTTCAGAAAATTCCCAGAAAATTTCCAAAATTATATTTTAATACATATGACATGATTTTAAACTCAAATTGACATTTTAATATCAATTGAATCTTTTTCTCATGTCAGTCCTTAATATTGACAAATAAGGACAAAATCGTCATTTTCTAATTTCTCCAGACTTCGGTTTGAAAAAATTATTAAAAACCATGATTAGATAGTTTTTGATATTCTGAGTTTAGCTGTGGTGATCATAATTTTTAGATTCCTTCCCAATTTTTCAGAATTAAATAGAGAATAAATAGAAAAAAAAAACAATTAATTAAGTAAAAGTGAGGGTGATTTACCTAGAATTTAGTGTACATGATCATCGGCATATAATCTTTTAATTCAATGGTTGGATTGTTGAAATTTAATACATATCAAAATTTATTGAGTGGAGTAACTCTTGGAATAACTTGATCCTTACCCTATATATATATATATGTATATATTCATATTCCCAAAATTTATACCAATTCATGTTCCTATAAATTAGTGCATAATTTATATAGTAATTTTCTCATTTATATTATTATATATTAAATTAGAGTGAATATATGTTACTGAATATATATAATGTTATATTGTCATACAAATTAAAGAATATTTGTGTAAGATTAATAACAAATATTAATTATAGTATCATTAAATCTCTTATCTTGATAAGGCTAAAGAATTAATTGCAGTTATAATAACAAATGTGAAATAACTTGTCCAAACTAACAAATTATATGAAGAGTAAGCCTTACATTACTATTTATATTAATTTTTTACTTTTACTTTTCTTTTTATACAATATATATGTTGAATATAATTGATCTTGACTAGGGATGAAAATATGTTAGGTGTGACACCCATTCACATTGAGTACAACCCATACTTATTTACTTATTTAAAAATGCGAGTAAAATTTTTCTTTGCTTTTAATAAAAGAAAATTTGTAAATTTAACAGAATTTGAAAACGATGGTAAAAAAATAAAACCTGTATGTATTCATTGTAGAACTGTACATCATGATTTCATAATCAAAAAAATTATTGAAATATAGGGAGATTGAAATATACATCAAAATAGTTACTATTTATTCTCAGTACATCAAAAGATCCTAATCAGAGCAAGTGTCCGTCTACCCTATCCCATAAAATAATAAACTATCAAACTAGCCCCATAGGTCTTCATCAACAGTCGAGTCTTCATTAACCGCGATCAATCATGCATAAAAGAAAAAGTAATGGAGTGAGGTGATTTGTTCTAATATCACTTTTACATGTATGGTAGGAATTCTACCACACAATACAAGTAAAACACAGTTGACAATAAAAGGGGAACCTAAAGTTTATTCTATGTTATACAATCATTGACTTAGTATGGATCCATACTTTCCATTAGTGGGTAATAATTCTTAACAGAACCTGGGAAGTGACTGGGAGTATATATACCTCTCTCAACACCATCACATGGTACAATCCTTGCAATCATTGAGGAACAAAATACCAATTTAGGATATCCATTTATAGAGGTATATTCTCAAACCAATCCTGGAATGCTGAGCAGTTGTCGAGGTTATCGAGTTTGGTCAAGTGAATATCCCAGCTCAAGGGCTCTACCCTGGCCATTGGGACTTTCACCACTCGATGCCTACTCCCAAGACCTCCGCAAGTGGGTCCCTGCCTTTCATTCCTCAACATACCAAACTGTAGCTTCCTTAACAGGGTGCCATGCCACTGCATGTCACTCGCTTTACATTACTTACTAAACTATCAACTTCTAACTTCTCAAGCAGAGGTTTCCTTGGTCTCATTCAATTTGAGTACCAGTACAATCAACATTTCTGCTTTGCAGAAACTGTATAATATCAAAATTTACCAGAATAACAATTTAGTAATCATATAAAATTTTAGCAAAATAATAATATAGTAATTATAATTTAATTTTGGCAGAATAACAACTAAATAACTGCATTTTGATTTTCTAAATTTGAGTAGAGTAACAGCTTAGCAAATGCATTTTTATTTTCTAAAATTGAACAGAGTAAGAGCTTAAATTTGAGCAGAGTAACAATTTAGTAATTATGATTTAATAATATAAATTTGGGTAGAGTAACAACTTAGCAAAAATTAAAGTTTAATATTAAACAATAATAACAATAATAAAACTTAAGCCTAAACAGGGTTTAGGGGAAAACCCTTCCTATTAACATGCAAAGTGACAGTAATTTAGAACCAACCCCACTCCCCCCATTACCTCTAAGGTGGTTGATGAAGAGGATGGAATTGTTGGTGCAAAACTTCTAGGAGGAGAAATTCTACTAGTTGAAAACTAGCAAAATTTTAACATAAAAACTAAAGAAGAAGAATTTCTAGAGAGAGAAGATTTTAGAGAGAGAGGCTCTCTAGCTTATGGAGGAGAAGAATGGTGAAAATATTGTCCATGGATGGTGGTATTTATAGAGGAAGAGGGGGGCTTAGGTGTCTACCATTTACATCATCCATTATGTCATTATTATGTCATAAATCCAATTTTTATTTATTTTTAATCCAATTTAGGGACACATATCAAAAATAGGTGATGAATCAGCTATTCCTAGGTTGTGGACGTGCTCCCTTAGCTGTCCAGCTTCTAGAATGTTAATTTTATCTGTGGGTAAATTAACTCGGTACCGATAAAATTGCCTAAACTTGAAAAATTGACTTTTAATATAAAAAAAATTCAATTAAATGTAAAACTGGACAAATACATTATTTATCATCAAAAATAAATTTCTAATAATTAGTTTTAATTTTATTAATTTATTTCAAATTTTATCTATTTATTTTGTATTTTGAAGCTAAAAAATTCATAATAAATCTATTTTGATTCAATAAATACCAAATTTTTATGAAAATTCTAAAATTAAATATTTCACCTATAAATAAACTGAAATGACCATTTTTACCTTTTTTTGAATGTCAAACCAATACTGGCTGACTTATAGGACACTTGAGGGCATTTTGGTCATTTTACACAAGAACTCCAGAAATTTCCAGAAAATTTCCAAAATTAAATTTTAATATATATGACATGATTCCAAGCTCAAATTGACATTTTAATGTCAATTGAATCTTTTTCTCATGTCAGCCCTTAATATTGAGAAAGAGGGACAAAATCGTCATTTTCTAATTTCTCTAGGCTTTGGGTCGAAACAATTATTAAAAATCACGACTAGATAGATCTTTAAATTTTGAGCAAGATGGTGGGATTCATAATTTTGAAATTCTCCTAACTTTTCAAAATTAACTAGTCAATTATTAGAATACTGGTTGAAAAGCTGAAATAAGAGTGTTATATTTTTCACTATTTCTCTTTAAAAATAAAATTTTTATAATTAAAGTATACCTAATATAATTTTTCAAAATACTTTGAAGTCAAAAAGTCTGGTCTGCTCTCGTAGTCAACCAGGGGTATTTTGGTCATTTCACAAAAATTGTCTTAATAAATTTTTGAAAGATTTATAAAATTATTATTAATTATTCTAAGCACATAAATGACTTAAAAATAAATTTTAGACACTTTTATCTATTTTTATCTATTTTCTCAATTATCTAGTCTTTCTAAGGGCAAAATAGTCATTGTACCCTTTTCCAAAAATAGGGCTGTTAGATTAGGTCAAGCCAAGCTTTAGTAAACTTGACCTTCATTACAAAGATAAACCTTGAGCCTAACCTATTTATCTGTTATAGGCCCTTTCAAAGGCTTGAGTCTAACCTGACCTATGAGCATGCTTAATAGTCAATTTTCTTATAAAGCCTATTGGCCTAAGTAGGCTTGTTGGCCTAAAAAGGTCTATTAACCTAAAAAGGTCTATTAGTAATTACACAATTTTTATATTGTTATACATAATATATGTACTATGTATCATTGTGTATATATAATATAACATAAAATATAATATAATAATATTTTATTATATATGTATATAAATAAACCAACTTGTTAGGCTTAGTAGACTTTTTTAAGGCCTAAGGCTTGAACCTTTTTACCTAAATAGGCTTTTTAAAAAGTTTAAGCCTAACCTTTTAATAAATGAGTTATGTTTTATGTAGGTCAGGCCATAAGCCCATGACAAGCTGCTTGGCTTATTTCCATTCGCAATCTCAACTTTTTTTTTTTTTTTGATTAAATTTATTCATATCACTTCTTCTAATAACATTTGTAATTTAGAAACATAAAACAGTTATATACATAATTGCTACCTCCATTTTCACATGTTAAAATCATTATTTGTTTTTCAGTCGAAACAAATTTTAGTAGCATTTCATCTACATTTGATAGTTATTTAGTATAAATATAAATACCAATGTGACCCGTGCAATTGGATGGGTTAACATACTAGTTTGATTGAAAAAATAATGAATTTTATTTATAAAATCAAATCATAGTCACTATCACAGTTCTTTTATAGTTAAAGTGCCTTAGCATGATAGCACATAAAAATCTCTCTTTTAATTCTAACTGCTATTATATATTGTAACTGCTATTTATAGGTTAAAGCACCACTTTAATTTGGACCCAAGGAACCACCCACTCATGTCATTGGAGTGAGAAAGAACGTTTGTGTCTTAAGAAATTCCAAATTAATATCGATAGTTTTATAATTGTTTAGATTTAATTTAGTAATATTTTTTTAAATGTCTCACATAAGTAAATAGTTGATTTCTTATGTAACATAAGTTCGGTTTTATCTTTAACATTTATATAGAAAAACTTCATTAAAATTAAAAAAATAGTGTTCATTTCCATCATATCTACACGAGTAACCTCATATCTAACAGGTAGACTGAATTTTTTTTTTGGTACACACTAAACAATTTAATAATATTTTATCTTTAGTCAAAACAGAAATATGACTAATAAATATGATTAATAATTTTTCTACCACTCACTCACTCAACACATATTAATAAAGTGTTGATATTTATTAAATAACGACTTACAAAATAAACAAAAAATTAAGTGCTCCGACGACCACTCTAAAAACCACTTCACCTACATACATTGATTAAAATAGTCATATGCAGGGACGAAACTAATTGTTAGCTTGGTGGCCTTGTCCCCCCTGAATTTTTTTAAAACTATAAAAATAATCTATAGCTTTTAGTTATTAAGTATTGTATTTTGTAAAATTTTAGTTATTGAGCAACGAGGCTCTATTTTCTTTTTTGGACTTCCTTACAGACTTATTGACTGACTGTTGTGGGCCTATGACTCTTTCTTTATTGACTTAATTATATTAAAGATAAGAATTGAACTGAATTAAATTCTAATTTTCTTGTACTCTTAATTTTCAATATCATAGTCATATCCTCTTCAAAATAAATAAATAAATATCATAGTCATATCAGAACAATTGAATAATATTGTGAATTGTGATTGGCATTGGGTCTGAAATCGATTCTGAAAATGCTTGATATCAGCAAAGTGGCAAAGCAACAACAAAGGTTTATATATATATATATTGGTTATTACAGGGGTAAGACAAACCTTGATCACAAAAAATACATTATCACATTTATTTTTTGTAAAATTGAAATGTTTATTGTTTCGATTTCCTTATTTTTTTTACCTTCTTGTATTATTGTATAGCAGATATATATTTACTGGATATATCAAATTATGAATCTTTTGTATAAAAATTAATGCATATATATTTATTGGATAAAATTTCTTTTTACTCGTTGGCCCCGCCAACAGCCAAGTCTGGCTCCGTCCCTGGCCATATAAATCAATAAATTAAAGCACATTTCGGAGCATTTTAGAATAACCAAAAAACAACCAACCACTGAGTAAAAACAAAGAAAGATAATACATATCTCCTCTTCCAACATATCCATAATGGAATTAGAACTTTAAAATCCTATTCAGGAGACTAACTGTAAATGAATAGTATAAAATATGTAAATACTAAACTCTCAATCAGTCCCTACCTTCACAATTACCAATATCTATAATTGGATAAATTGAGAAATTCACCTGTTGATTAGTAGTCATAAATGTATATTATAATTGGATAAATTGAGAAAAGAACATGAAATAGCACAAAAAAAATATAAATAATAGAAAACTAAAACCAGAAAAACAAAATAATTTAAAAATATTTTGATATTTTAAAACAAAATAAATCCAAAAAATACTCACCTATTTTATTCAAATTATTATATACAATTACTGAAATCTAAAAAATTCATCTGATCATTTGAATCAATGAATTTGAGTTAACAGAGTATATTTTATTTTTCTACAGCGTTTTATACATCAACATTCTCTTTTTCCTAATTAAGATAAACACATAATAAAATATACTGTACACCATAATCTTGGCATTACGTACCTTTGCAAAAAACTCTTCTCCATGATGATGAGCTTCCTCCACTAATTTCTCTATCAATTAAAAATGAACTATGTGTTAAAAATCAAGAAAGAAAAATGCAAGGCCATGAGAAGTCGAGACCATGAACTCCCACAATCAAAAATGAATATGAAACTTACTGCATAGTTGGTAATGAGCCATGCATACAAATAAGTGGATTTGTTAATGAACTGTAACTTTTGAACGGTAAAATAGTCCTATAAAAGTGGAGACCAAAAGAGGTTAACAAAGAAGTATCCCTTTTATATAATAGGTATAGATACAAAACATTTTAATATAACTAATATTTTAGCCCCGTGCATTGTTCAAGTTAAATTTAATATGTAAATTTTATGATTATAATTATTTGTCATAAAAAATGAAAATTATTCATATCACATAATTAAAGTACATATATATCCAATAACCTTGATAAATTTTAATAAACTTGTGTATTGAAGAACATTAAATATATTCTAATAAAATAATTGTCAACATAGTAAATCAAATTTTTTTTAACAATAATTCCAATTCTTGTGATTTTAGTTAATGATGATAGTAAAGTGTTAGAAATTTAAATAGAAGAACAATAGTTTATTATCCTCATCCTCATAATAGTATAAAGGATAATAATAAATCATTATTTATAAGAAATCAGGAATAAGTTATCTGATGAAATCAGAGATAAGAAGGTCAAGATGGTTTAAATCAGGTAAGAGATAAAGAAATTTAAATCAAGTAAGAGATAAAGGAAATTAAATCAATATGCAAGTTAAATGAGATAAGGATAATTAAAAGAGACAAGGATATTTTATCCTAAAAAAGTAGAGAAAATTCCCAAGAAATTAGAAATGAGAGAGGCAAATTAGTTTAAATCAAGAAAAAGATGACAAAATCAAAGAAGAGATTAGGAATAAAAAAAATAAATTTAAATTAGAATATAAGGGAGGAAGAAAACAAATCTTAAGAGAAAAAGTATTTATAAAGAAGAATATTTGCATAGAGAAAAGTGTAGTTCACATTTGCTTCAAAAGAAAATTAAGCAAAATTGAATGAGTGGAGAGAGTAGTGGAACTCTTGCAAGCTAAATAACTATTCTAATTATAGATATAGAGGATTTCTTTTAAACAATTATTGAAATTCAATTTAAAAATAAAGATGAAAAGGGTAAAATGAAAGAAACAAATGGTTAAAAAAATCAAATATACAAATAAAGTTGAAAGAAGAGTGGCCTAAGATGGTTGAGAAAAAAATTTGGGGTAATTGTTAAATCAAATTAAATTAGAAATTAAAATTAAGAAATATATTTGAAAGGAATAAAAAATTAAAAAGACTAAATGCTCAAGATATAGGATTATGATTAGACATGCAACTCAATTCCTAAAATATTATCATTCAAGAATAATACATGAAAACATTCCCATTAAAGGATGAAGATTCAGATTTATAATATAGAAATAAATTTAAAAATAACATTATATGACAATTCAATTATTTATTATAAATTTGAAATATAATTTATATATTTAAAAGTATTTATTTATTTTAGATTTTAATTACAGTTTTAATTTAAAAATATTTATTAAAAAATTATAATTATAATTATATAAAAAATATTTATTCTCTTCTCGAGTTTAATGGATATGCATCGTAAAAGATTTTAATTTGCCAACCAATTAGAAATTAGTTTCGGTATGACTTTTAGGTAATTATTATCAAAGTCAACAAACTTACCATATATGGTAGTTTGTGATTGGATGACAGTGTAAAAAGATTTTACACTGTTAGAATATATACTTCTCTATAATACATATATTAAAATATTAATTTTTTATGTAAACTAAAATACTAATTTTAAGATAAAACAAAAGTCAAAAAGGAACCATCACATGTCCATTTTAACATATATTTAAATATTTTAAAACTTAACAAGTAATTTAAATTTTTACAATTGCAAATTAGAATAATCGTGAATTGTGAATTTAAAATGCAAATTTGAACAATGCGAGTCCTTAGCTTTTATTGAAATGAAATTGAATGTGAGAAAAAAGTGGAGAGAACGAGTTTTTGTGATGATAGATAAAGGTTGTCATTTCATTTAATATAGGGTGGATTTTGTCAGCATTCCAGCCACAAAGACCGCAATCAACATCGTATGATCCAAAATACCCGTAACTACAACAACCTTAACGCTATTGCGATTTAAAACCTTGGTAGTCTGTTTTTTTTTTTTCACATTAGTAATAGTATCATTGTAGGAGAACCATTATGCAACCCACAAACCCCATTCCCTTACCGTGATATGATACCATTGAGCCATTTGCTACTGCGTAAATCATCTTCAAACCATCAAACCCGGCAAACACCCATATCCTTGTTTGTTTCCCCAAACTGTCAATATAACTTCACCTTGCTCTATCTTTTACTCATTATCTCCCCTATGAACCAATGTTAAGACCACTAATCAGACCCTAGAACCATGTCAATCGCCCCTCACTTCATTGCCCTTGTCCCTCCAAATATTAACATTGCCAAGCTAGATATAGCAACAACAATAATCATCCTAATTTTATAATTCCTTGAGAAATAAGCAGCTAGTAGTGGTACAATGGTACTCAAACAAAATGATAGTGTTGATATTAGAGCTTTCTTAAATGGTTTAGGTAGCTTCTTCCTTTAAACATTCATTCCACCACTATTATTTTCTTCATCTCTATTTGATTTAGCTATCTCAATGTCGTACTTAGTAGACATAGAGACAAATTCTCTAATCGCCACAAAAAATTAATCCCATTAATCCACCAAGAATCATGGCTACAAGGTTTTTTTTTAATAGCTCCAACAGTCATTATCATTGTTGTAATGCAATCACCCCGTCATTGGCTTTTGACAGCCACTGCCCCCTTTGAAAATTATCAATGTTGTTGTTTTGTTGAACCTCCATTTGACAACCGTGATGTATTCCTAACCAACTTTCACCATAATAAGAACATGTATATAATACAATGAACAATGTTCATTGTTATAATACAAGTTTACAACATACATAGTGAACCTTATGAAACAAGAGAAGCTTTTTGCTTCACAAGGGGGTCTTAAATTTTGGGCGTTCAGCAGGTGGTCCATTCATTACAAGTTATGACTATGATGCACCAATAAATGAGTAGGGTAAGACATCTAACTAAAGTTCTTAACTTCTTATGTTGTAATTTAATTATGCACAGGTCTCTTTACTGTATTTTGATAAAAATTGTTCTAAATTCTTAGAATCAATGCTGAAGTTGATTGATTAATAAATTTATCATATAATGACAGGGTTCCCTAGACTCCCAAAATGGGGACATCTTAAGGAAGTTCACAGAGCTATCAAGTTATGTGAGCATGTGTTGCCTAATAGTAAACCAGTTAATATTTCCCTTGGTCCTTCTGTGGAGGTAATTTCCTTCCTTCAAACATTTGACTTTCACAGCTAGTACAAATAGATTGTCTTTTGTTTAGTTACGAACCCTCCTACACATGGAAATCATAATAAGCATATTCTAATTGCTCTTTTACTTTTTTTCAAACATTACATGGAACTCGAATTGTTGCATAGTCATTATTCTAGTCCTTGTCTTGTTGCTTGAATCCTTTGATATGCCACGTATCACAATTAAATTTATAAATATTATCATGTCACTTCATCTGTTTCAAAAAAGCAGCATATTTTTTTTGCACTATTACTCAACCATGTCTTTAGATAACGACCAAGTTTTTCTTTTATTTTTTTAAATACTAACAAGACTTTCTGTGAGAGAGTATGATGGTTTCTTTTATTGGTAATTTCTCTCCTCACAGCTAGAATGATTGTAAGCTAGACTTAACAAAAGAAATTTCTAGTGGACATCCATGCTGTTGTCATCTTTGACCAATATTATTGGTAGGGCAGGTTGTAGAATTTTCAAGATTGGATTGTCTATAGTTTAGTTCAAGGAAGTAAATTTTAGCTTTGTAATATTGTTAACTGTTGGAGAGATAAAACTATTGTTAGGCCTCCATTAAATTAATAATTTAAGCTTGTAGAAGTTGGTCCTTGACAGGAGGTCGAGCTTTTGTGCACAATTTAATTATAACACCAAATAAATTGAGTTTTAGCACTGGTGGGGGTCTTCCACCTTTGCATCAACCCCTGTATGTAATCTATTCATTTGTATTTATAAGCCATTATGTGATAACCACTGTCTACTATATTGCAGACTGTTGTCTATACTGACTCATCAGGAGCATTTGTTGCCTTTATTTCTAATGTTGAGAAAGATGATAAGATAGTGGAATTTCATAATGCATCATATCACTTGCCAACTTGGTCAGTTAGCTTCTTCCTGATTGCAAGAATGTATTAAGCACAACAAAGGTAGGTTATTGGTGTTCCTAGATAGCGCTAAAGTCTTTCTTTAATAATGCAACCTAATCTTGTATAAGGTTGCACATAAAAGCTTGTATTATATACGTGTTATGACATGTTCATTGCAATACCTATTATAACTGGTATTATAACAATGACTATTGTTCATTGTATTATATTCATGTTCTAATTATGGTGAAAGTTTGTTAGGAATACATCACGTTTGATAGATGGAGGTTGAACAGAGCAAGAACATTAAAGATTTTCAATGGAGGTAGTGATTGTCGAAAGCCAATGACAAGGTGATCGAGTTTCAAGAAATATGATGGCTGTTGGAACTGTTAAAGAAAACCTTACAGCCATGATTCTTGGTGGATTCATGGGCTTAATTTTTGGTGGCAATTAATTAGAGAATTTGTCTCTATGTCCACTAAGTATGACATAATGATAGCTAAATTGAATAGAGATGAAGAAAATAATATTGCTGGAATGAAGATTCAAGGGAAGAAGCTAACTAATCCGTTTAAGGAAGCTCTATAATCAACACTATCATTTTCTTTGGGCACCATTTTACCACTACTAGCTGGTTATTTCCAAGGGATTATAAAATTAGGATAATTATTATTGATGCTACATCTAGCTTGGCGATGTTAGTATTTGGAGGGACAAGGGCAATGAAGCGAGGGGCAATTGATGTTTGTTTGCTTATGTTTTTGTCCAATTTGAAAACCTATTTAAACCATCGCTAAAATGTGTCTTAAACCCTTTTGTGGATTTTCAATCGATAATTTGTGGATTCAATTTATAAATTGGTATAGGTTTCACTATAGTAATTTTGTATCATGTCCATGAAGAGAGTTTTGGTTTTATTTTTAAGGATGGCATATCTTGATATTCCATATAGTGTTTTTTTATTTTGAATTTGTTCATAATAGTGGATTTGATTATCATAATCTCACTAAAGTAATGCATTTGTTTTTGTAACCCTTGCTTGCAGTCGATTTTTTTTAATTCATAAAAAAATATTATTATATTTAATTATAGTAATTAAGGTGATTATAACAAATATATATTTTGATTAAATTAATCAATTAAATTATTAAATGTTAAATAGATTTTGATTTTATATAATACATAAATTAATTTATTAAATTTTGAAATGTTTTCTATAATTATGGTAACTTTTTATGTATTATCATAATTTTATAACAATTTATCATAAATATATATTATAATGATAATAAATTATAATGATAATAAACTATAATATTACCTTATATATTAAAGCACCACCTTGATTTTTTTTTCAACCGAAATGTTATTGAAATATTTTATTTTATTTTTTAATTTATAAAAATACACAATTATAGATTTGAAATGATTTACAGCAAGTGTATATTTTGATTTGAAATAATTAAAGTAACTACCATCATCATATATATCTTTTAATTAAGATAATTTTAAATTTTAAATTAAGGTAAATAGATTATTTTAAACTAACTAGAATAGTTAGAATAATTTTGACCAATTTATAACGAGTGTATATTCTGATTTGAAATAATTAAGGTAAGTATGATAATCATGTATACGCTCTAATTAAGACGGTTATGATAATTTTAAACTTTAAATTACGATAGATAAAATTATTTTAAACTAATTAGAAGAATTATGACTAATTTATGATGAGTATATTTTCTGATTTGAAATAATTGAGGTAATTATTATCATCATATATATGTTTTAATTAAATTAATTAAGATTATTTTAAATTTTCAATTAAGGTAAATAGATTATTTTTTGTTAATTAGAATAATTATGACAAATATATATTATTTGAAATTTCTTGCTCTATTTTGAATTTTAAAATATTTGTATAGTATTACTATTTTTGTCAATAAATTAGATTAAAATAATGCAAAATTATTCACTTCATAATAATGGATTTGATTATCACAATCTTACTAATGCAGTGTATCTGTTTTTGTAGTTTTTTGTTTGCGGTATTTTGTTTATGGCATTGTCTCATCTATGTTATATGTTTGCTTAATGGATGAAAGGATAAAGAGTTGTTCGATTTAGTTTTCAAATAAAGTTAGGAGCAAGATTTAAAAGTATTGTATACAATGATTAAAAATCTTCCTAAAATATATTAAGATTTAGAGGTATTATTATAAATTTTACATAAAAATACATTAATATTTACGTCATAGAAGAAACTACAAATTATAAACTATAAATTTAATGTAAAAAAAGTAAAAATATCAATCATAAATTAAAAAAAATACAATTTTTGTAAAATATACCTAACATTTTTAAATATTTATTAGTTATGTTAAAATTTAAGCTTAAATTAACTTAAATAATACAAAACATAAAATATTAACATTAAATTTGAACTAATTCACTTAAGTATATAATTTGATAATATATTATGACATATATCGTTTTTCTTTAGAGTATAAGACATATATAAATCACTTTTTTATGTGATACTCGTTACATTAAATTTTAAATACTATATACTTTCATATGATTTTGTACACATTACCTTTAAATTTATAATGGAAATCAAATTGATTCATGTCTAAAATAAAACAATAAAACTATAATGTTTGTGGGAAACAATAGTAATTAATTATAAAGTGAAGAGATATTTAAATCATGAGTGAATGACCCATTATATTAGAATCAATTGTACATTTCATCAAATTAAAGTTAAATATACATAATAATTATTTATAAAGATTTTATTTTTAAAGTACCAGTAGTAATAATAAATTGTTATAAAAAATTTATTTTCAAGGTTTTCTATTATGTATCATTATTATATTCATTTTTTTAAAAATTATTTTTGTTTTATAATTTTTTTAGCTATTAACAAAATAATACTTTAACAAATTAATAATTTATATATCACTAAAGATGATGTTGAGGAGTAGTTGTGACACTCATTCACATTGAACATAACTCACACTTGTTAAAAAATACGAGTAAATTTTTTTTTCCACTTTTAATAATAGAAAATTTGTAAATTTAACAAAATTTGAAAATGATAGTAAAAAAAAATAAAACCTGTATGTATTCATCATAGAACTACTACTTATTTTATAATCAGAAAAATTACTAAAATACAGGAAAATAAAAATATACATTAAAATAGTTATTGCTTATTCCCAGTACATCAAAAAGATTCTAGTCAAACTAGTGTCCATCTATCCTATTCCATAAAATAACAAACTATCAGACTAGCCCTGTAGGTCTTCATCAACAGCCGGGTTTTCATTAACTGCGATCAATCATGCATAAAAGAAAAAGTAATGGAGTGAGGTGATTTGTTCTAATATCACTTTTACATGTATGGTAGGAATTCTACCACACAATACAGATAAAGCACAGTTGACAATAAAAAAGGGAACCTAAAGTTTATTCTATTTTATACAATTCTTGACTCGATATGGATCTATACTTTCTATTAGTGGGTATAGTTCTTAACAGAACTTGAGAAGTGACTGAGAGTACATATACCTCTCTTAACATCATCTCACGGTACAGTCCTCATCATCATTGAGGAACAAAATAACAATTTAGCATATCCATTTATAGAGGCATACTCTCATCAATCCTGGTGATGCTGAGCAGTTGTCAGGGTTATCAAGTTGGTTAAGTGATTGTCCCAGCTCAAGAGCGCTACCTTGGTCATTAGGACGCTCACCACTCGATACCATACTCTCTAGACCTAATCATGGGTCCTGCCTTTCATCCTGTAGTGTACCAAACCGTAGATTCCCTAGCAGGGTGTCATGCTATTGCATGTCGCTTGCTTTACATTACTCACTAATTTATCACTTCCTAACTTCTCAAACAGAGGTTTCTTTGGTCTAAATTAATTTGAGTACCAGTATAATCAACATTTTTGCCTTATATTGTAGAAATTGCACAATATCAAAACAGAATAGCGACATAATAATTATAGTTTAATTACTAAAATTTTGACAGAATAACAACTAAATAAATATATTTTAATTTTCTAAATTTGAACAGAGTGACTGCTTAGCAAGTGCATTTTTATTTTCTAAAATTGAACAGAGTAACAACTTAGCAAGTGCATTTTAATTTTCTAAAATTGAACAGCGTAACAACTTAGTAATTATAATTTAATAATTTAAATTTGAGTAGAGTAATAACTTAGCAATTATAATTTAATAATCTAAATCTGGGTAGAGTAACAACTTTAATGGTTGAATTGTTGAAATTTAATATGTATATATATATTTGTAATCTCGACTTATTTTTTTCTGATTGAATTTATTCATATCACTTCTTCTAATAACATTTATAATTTAGAAACATATAATAGTTATGTACATAATTGCTACCTCTATTTTCATATCTTAAAACCGTTATTTGTTTTTCCTTAGAACAAATTTTAGTAGTATTTCATCTACATTTGATGGTTATTTAGCATAAATATAAATACCAATGCGATCTGTGCAATTGGATGGGTCAACATACTAGTTTGATTGAAAAAATAATGAACTTTATTTATAAAATCAAATCATAGTCATTATCACAGTTCTTTTATAGTTAAAGTGCATTAGCATGATAGCACATAAAAATCTCTCTTTTGCATCCTTTCTATATTCTAACTGCTATTATATATTGTAACTGTTATTTATAGGTTAAAGCGCCACTTTAATTTGGACCCAAGGCACCACCAACTCATCTCATTGGAGTGAGAAAGAACATTTTGTCTTAAGAAATTCGAAATTAATATGGACAGTTTTATAATTGTTTAGATTTAATTTAGCAATATTTTTTTTAAATGTCTCACATAAGTAAATAGTTGATTTCTTATGTAACATAAGTTTGGTTTTATATTTAACATTTATTTAGAAAAAATTCATTAAAATTAAAAAAATAGTGCTCATTTCAATCGTGTCTGTAGGACTAACCTCATATCTAACTGTAGACTAATAAATTTTTTTGGTACACACTAAACAATTTAATAATATTTTATCTTTAATCAAAACAGAAATATGACTAATAAATATGATTAATAATTTTTCTACTACCCACTCACTCAACACATATTAATAAAGTGTCGATATGTATTAAATATGTAAAATAAATAATTCAAGATGAATTATTATTTATCTATAACATAAAGTGAAGACAAAATAATAAGAAAAGAAAGGTTATTAATAGACATAATAATAGGTGACAAATAACATAATGAGTTACAAAATAAACAAAAGATTAAGTGCTTCGACGACCACTCTAAAAACCACCTCACCTACATGCATTGATTAAAATAGCCATATGCAGGGATGAAACTATTTGTTCGCTTGGGGACCTTGCCCCGCCAACCCCCCGACTTTTTTTAAAACTATAAAAATAATCTATAGCTTTTAGTTATTAAGTATTGTATTTTACTAAATTTTAGTTATTGAGTAATGAGGTTCTATTTTCTTTTTTGGACTTTCTTACACACTTATTGACTGACTGTTGTGGGCCTATGACTCTTTCTTTATTGACTTAATTATATTAAAGATTAAAAATTGAACTGAATTAAATTCTACTTTTCTTGTACTCTTAATTTTCAATATCATAGTCATATTCTCTTCGAAAAAAAAATATCATAGTCATATCAGAACAATTGAATAATATTCGTGAATTGTGATTGGCATTTAGTCTGAAATTGATTCTAAAAATGCCTGATATTGGCAAAGTGTCAAAGTAACAACAAAGGATTCATTTGATATACATACATACATACATGCATACATATACATACATACATATATGTATATACATATATATATATTATATACATATATACATATATGTATATATATATATATATATATTGGTTATTACAGGGGTAAGAAAAACATTGATCACAAAAAAGACATTATCACATTTATTTTTTGTAAAATTGAAATGTTTATTGTTCCGGTTTCCTTATTTTTTCCCTTCTTGTATTATTGTACAGCAGATATATATTTACTGGATATATCAAATTATGAATCTTTTGTACAAAAATTAATGCATATATATTTATTGGAAAAAATTTATTTTTTGTCGTTGGCGCCCCCTAACAGCCAAGTCTGGCTCCGTCCCTGGCCCATATAAATCAATAAATTAAAGCACATTTCCAAGCATTTTAGAATAACCAAAAAACAACCAACCACTGATTAAAAACAAAGAAAGATAATACATATCTCCTCTTCCAACATATCCATAATGGAATTAGAACTTTAAAATCCTATTCAGGAGACTAACTGTAAATGAATAGTATAAAATATGTAAATACTAAACTCTCAATCAGTCCCTACCTTCACAATTACCAATATCTATAATTGGATAAATTGAGAAATTCACCTGTTGATTAGTAGTCATAAATGTATATTATAATTGGATAAATTGAGACAAGAACATGAAATAGCACAAAAAAAATATAAATAATAGAAAACTAAAACCAGAAAAACAAAATAATTTAAAAATATTTTGATATTTTAAAACAAAATAAATCCAAAAAATTCAAAAAATACTCACCTATTTTATTCAAATTATTATATACAATTACTGAAATCTAAAAAATTCATCTGATCATTTGAATCAATGAATTTGAGTTAACAGAGTATATTTTATTTTTCTACAGCGTTTTATACATCAACATTCTCTTTTTCCTAATTAAGATAAACACATAATAAAATATACTGTACACCATAATCTTGGCATTACGTACCTTTGCCAAAAACTCTTCTCCATGATGATGAGCTTCCTCCACTAATTTCTCTATCAATTAAAAATGAACAATGTGTTAAAAATCAAGAAAGAAAAATGCAAGGCCATGAGAAGTCGAGACCATGAACTCCCACAATCAAAAATGAATATGAAACTTACTGCATAGTTGGTAATGAGCCATGCATACAAATAAGTGGATTTGTTAATGAACTGTAACTTTTGAACGGTAAAATAGTCCTATAAAAGTGGAGACCAAAAGAGGTTAACAAAAGAAGTATCCCTTTTATATAATGGTATAGATACAAAACATTTTAATATAACTAATATTTTAGCCCCGTGCATTGTTCAAGTTAAATTTAATATGTAAATTTTATGATTATAATTATTTGTCATAAAAAATGAAAATTATTCATATCACATAATTAAAGTACATATATATCCAATAACCTTGATAAATTTTAATAAACTTGTGTATTGAAGAACATTAAATATATTCTAATAAAATAATTGTCAACATAGTAAATCAATTTTTTTTTTAACAATAATTCCAATTCTTGTGATTTTAGTTAATGATGACAGTAAAGTGTTAGAAATTTAAATAGATGAACAATAGTTTATTATCCTCATCCTCATAATATTATAAAGGATAATAATATTGATAAGAAATCAGGAATAATTTATCTCATGAAATCAGAGATAAGAAGGTCAAGATGGTTTAAATCAGGTAAGATAAAGAAATTTAAATCAAGTAAGAGATAAAGGAAATTAAATCAATATGCAAGTTAAAAGAGATAAGGATAATTAAAGAGACAAGGATATTTTATCCTAAAAAAGTAGAGAAAATCCCCATGAAATTAGAAATGAGAGAGGCAAATTAGTTTATTAAATCAAGAAAAAGATGACAAAATCAAAGAAGAGGTTAAGAATAAAAAAAAATAAATTTAAATTAGAATACAAGGGAGGAAGAAAAAAAATCTTAAGAGAAAAAGTTTTTAGAAAGAAGAATATTTGCATAGAGAAAAGTGTAGTTCACATTTGCTTCAAAAGAATATTAAACAAAATTGAATGTGATAGAGGCGATCGAGATAGTACTGTATCTCTTTGCAAGCTAAATAACTAATCTAATTGTAGATATAGAGGATTTCTTTCAAAAAATTATTCAAATTCAATTTACAAATAAAGATGAAAAGGATAAAATGAAAGAAATAAACGGTTAAAAAAATCAAATATACAAATAAAGATAAAAGAAGAGTGGCCTAAGATGGTTGAGAAAAAAATTGGGGTAATTGTAAAACCCAATTAAATTTGAAATTAAAATTAAGAAATATATTTGAAAGAAACAAAAAATTAAAAAGACTAAATGCTCAAGATATAGGATTATGATTAGACATGTGACTCAATTCCTAAAAATATTATCATTCAAGAATAATACATGAAAACACTCATTAAAGGATGAAGATTCAAATTTATAATATAGAAATAGATTTAAAAATAACATGATATCACAATTCAATTATTTATTATAAATTTGAAACAAAATTTATATATTTAAAAATATTTATTTATTTATAAATTTTAATTTTAATTATAATTTAAAATAATTATTTATTAAAAAATTATAATTATAATTATATAAAAAATATTTATTCTCTTCTCGAGTTTAATGGGTATGCATTGTAAAAGATTTTTATCTGTCAAACAATTAGAAATTAGTTTTGGTATGATTTTTAGGGTAATTATTATTAAAGTCAACAAACTTACCATACATGGTAGTTTGTGATTAGATGACAGTGTAAAAAGATTTTACACTGTCAGTATATATACTTTTCTATAATACATATATTAAAATATTAATTTTTTATTTAAACCAAAATACTAATTTTAACATAAAACAAAAGTCAAAAAGGAACCATCACACACCTATTTTAACATATATTTAAATATTTTAAAACTTAACAAGTAATTTAAAATTTTAAAATTGCAAATTAGAATGATCGTGAATTGTGAATTTTAAAATACAAATTTGAACAATGCGAGTCATTAGCCTTTATTGAAACGAAATTGAATGTGAGAAAAAAGTGGAGAGAATGAGTTCTTGTGGTGACAGATAGAGGTCGTCATTTCATTTAATATAGGGTGGATTTTGTTAGCATTCCTGCCACAAAGACCGCAATTCACATTATATGATCCAAAATACCCGTAACTGCAACAACCTTAATGCTATTGCGATTTAAAACCTTGGTAGTCTATTTTTTCACATTAGTAATAGTATCATTGCAGGATAACCATTCTGCAACCCCCAAACCCCATTCCCTCACTGTGATATGATACTATTGAGCCATTTGGTATCGCCTAAATCAACTTCAAACCATCAAATCTTACAAACACCCATATTCTTGTTTGCTTCACCAAACTGTCAATATTACTTCACCTTGTTTTGTCTTTTACTCAATATCTCCCATGTGAACCAACGTTAAGACCACTAATCAGACCTTGGAACCATGTTAATCGCCCTTCACTTCACTGCCCTTGTCCCTTTAAATACTAACATTGCTAAGCTAGATGTAGCAACAATAACAATCATCCTAATTTTATAATGCAATGAGAAATAAGCAACTAGTAGTAGTACAATGGTTCCCAAAAAAAATGATAGTGTTGATATTAGAGTTTCCTTAAATGGTTTAGGTAGTTTATTCCTTTGAACATTCATTTGCATCAATATTATTTTCTTTATCTCTATTTAGTTTAGCTATCTCTATGTCATATTTAGTGGACGCAGAGACAAATTCTCTAATCGCCACCAAAAATTAATCCCACTAATCCTCCAAGAATCATGGCTACAAGGTTCTTTAATAGCTCCAACAGTCATTATCATTGTTTCAATGTGATCACCTTGTCATTGGCTTTTGACAACCACTGCCCCCTTTGAAAATTATCAATATTGTTTCGTTGAACATCCATCTGACAACCGTGATATATTCTTAACCAACTTTTACCATAATAAGAACATGTATATAATACAATGAATGATGTTCATTGTTAGAATACAAGTTTACAACATACATAGTGAACCTTATGAAACACGAGAAGCTTTTTGCTTCACAAGGGGGTCTCAAATTTTGGGCGTTTAGCAGGTGGTCCATTCATTACAAGTTATGACTATGATGCGCCAATAGATGAGTATGGTAAGACATCTAACTAAAGTTCTTAACTTTTTATTTTGTAATTTAATTATGCACAGGTCTCTTTACTGTATTTTGATAAAAGTCCTTCTAAATTCTTACAATCAATGCTAAAGTTTACTGATTAATGAATTTATCATATAATGACAGGGTTACCTAGACTCCCAAAATGGGGACATCTTGAGGAACTTCACAAAGCAATCAAGTTATTTGAGCATGTATTGCTTAATGGTAAATCAGTTAATATCTCTCCCTTGGTCCTTTTATTCAAACATTGGACCTTCGCGACTAGTATAGATAGATTGTTTTTTGTTTAGTTATGAATCCTCCCACACATGGAAATCATAATAAGCATATTCTAATTGCTCTTTTACTTTTTTCCAAACATTACATGGAATTTGAATTGTTGCATAGTCATTATTCTAGTCCTTGTCTTGCTATTGGAATCTTTTGATATGCCACGTATCACAATTAAATTTATAAATATTATCATGTCACTTCATCTGTTTCAAAAAAGCAGCATATTTTTTCTATGTTATTACTCAACCATGTCTTTAGATAACGACCAAGTTTTTCTTGTATTTTTTTTAAATACTAACAAGACTTTTTGTGAGAGGGTATGATGGTTTCTTTTATTAGTAAATTATTGTCTTTATAGCTAGAATGATTATAAGCTAGACTTAACAAATGAATTTCTAGTGGACACCCATGTTACTGTTATCTTTGTCCAATTTTATTCGTAAGGGAGGCTGCAGAATTTTCATGACTGGACTGTCTGCAGTTTAGTTCAACAACGTAAATTTTAGCTTTGTTACATGGTTAATGTATTGGTGGAGGTATAAAACTAATGTTGGGACTCCACTTATTTACTAATTTAAGCTTGTAGAAGTTGGTCCTTGACATGGGGTCGAGTTTTTGTGAACAATTTGATTATAACACCAAATAAATCAAGCTTTAGCAATTGTGGGGGTCATCCACCTTTGCCCTTGCATCAACCCCTATACTTAATCTATTCATCTAGAATTATAAGCCATTATGCGGTAATCATTGTCCACTACATTGCAAGCTGATGTCTATACTAACTCATTAGGGGCATTTGCTGCCTTTATTTCTAATGTTGATAAAAATGACAAGACAGTTGAATTTCATAATGTATTGTATTACTTGCCAGCTTGGTTAGTTAGCATTCTTCCTAATTGCAAGAATGTAGTGTTTAGCACAGCAAAGGTAGGTTATTGCTGTTTCTACATACCGCTGACATCTTTCTCTAATAATGTAACCTAATCTTGTATAAGGATGCACATAAAAGCTTGTATTATATGCATGTTATAACTTGTTCATTGCAATACATGTTATAACTTGTATTCTAACAATGAATATTGTTCATTGTATTATATACATGTTCTAATTATAGTGAAAGTTGATCAGGAATACATTGTGGTTGACAGATGGAGGTTGAATGAAGCAAGAACATCGATGATTTTCAAAGGAGGCAGTGATTGTCAAAAGTCAGTGACAGGGTGATCATAGTTGCAACAATTGTGATGGCTGTTGGAGCTATTAAAGTAAACCTAGAGGCCAAGATTCTTGGTGGATTCATGGGCTTAATTTTTGGTGGCAATCAATTAGAGAATTTGTCTTTGTGTCTACTAAGCACAACATTGAGATAGCTAAATTGAATAGAGATGAAAAAAATAATATCGTTGGAATGAATATTCAAAGGAAGCAGCTACTTAAACCATTTAAGGAAACTTTATTATCAGCATTATCATTTTCTTTGGACACCATTGTACCACTACTAGCTCCTTATTTCTCAAGGCATTATAAAATTAGGATGATTATTGTTTCTGTTACATCTAGCTTGGCAATGTTAATATTTGGAAGGGCAAGGGCAGTGAAGCGAGGGGCAATTGATGTTTGTGTTGCTTATGTTTTTGTTCAATCTGAAAGCCTATTTAAACCATTGCTAAAATATGTGTTTTAAACCCTATTGTGGATTTTCAATTGATAATTTGTGGATTCAATTTATATATTTGGTATAGGTTTCACTATAGTAATGTTGTATCATGTCCATGAAGAGACTTTATGTTTTATTTTTAAGAATGGTATATCTTGATATTCCATATAGTGTTTTTTATTTTGAATTTGTTTATAACAGTGGATTTGATTATCTTAATCTTACTGCAGTGCATTTGTTTTGTAACTCTTGCTTGCAGTCAATTTTTTCAATTCATAAAATAATATTATTATATTTAATTATAGTAATTAAGGTGATTATAACAAGCATATATTTCGATTAAATTAATCAATTAAATTATTAAATGTTAAATAGATTTTGATTTTATATAATATAGTAATTAATTTATTAAAATTTTGAAATGTTTTCTATAATTATAGGAAATTTTTGTGTATTATCATAATTTTATAACAATTTATCGTAAATATATATTATAATAAATTACCTTATATAATGATAATAAATTATAATATTACCTTATATATTAAAGCACCACATTGATTTTTTTTTTCTACCAAAATGTTCTTAAAATTTTTATTTTTTTTAATTTATAAAAATACCCAATTATAGATTTGAAATAATTTACAACAAGTGTATATTTTGATTTGAAATAATTAAAGTAATTACAATCATCATATATATCTTTTAATAAAGATACTTAAGATTATCTTAAATTTTGAACTAAGGTAAATAGATTATTTTAAACTAACTATAATAGATAGAATAATTTTGACCAATTTATAACAAGTGTATATTCTGATTTGAAATAATTAAGGTAATTATGATCATCATATATATGTTTTAATTAGCATAATTAAGACTATTATACATTTTAAATTAAGGTAAATTTACAACAAGTATATATTCTGATTTGAAATAATTAAGGTAAGTATGATAATCATATATATGCTCTAATTAAGATGGTTATTATAATTTTAAACTTTAAATTACGGTAGATAAAATTATTTTAAACTAATTAGAATAATTATGACCAATTTACGATGAGTATATATTCTGGTTTGAATAATTGAGGATAATTATGATCATCATATACATGTTTTAATTAAATTAATTAAGATTATTTTAAATTAAGGTAAATGATTATTTTTTGTTAATTAGAATAATTATGACAAATGTATACTATTTTAATTTTTTTGCTCTATTTTGAGTTTTAAAATATTTGTATAGTATTACTATTTTTGTCAATATATTAAATTTAAATAATACAAAATTATTCACTTAATAATAATGGATTTGATTATCACAATCTTACTAATGCAGTGTATTTGTTTTTGTAGTTTTTTGCTTGCAGTATTTTGTTTATGGCATTGTCTTAACTACGTTATATGTTTGCTTAATAGATGAAAGGATGAAGAGTTGTTCGATTTAGTTTTCAAATAAAGTTAGGAGCATGAGTTAAATTCCATATATGTTACTTATTAATATATAGAATCCAATAGTTGAAAAGTATTTTATACAATGACTAAAAAATCATCCTAAAAACATATTAAGATTTAGAGGTAATATTGACCATATAAAAATATAAATTTTACATAAAAATTCATTAATATTTAAGTCATAGAAGTAAATACAAATTATAAACTATAAATATAATGTAAATAAAGTAAAAATATCAATTCATTAATTAAAATAGAAAAAAGGTCATACACTGTCAGTGTAAAATAGTTTTACACTGTAATCCAAGCACAAACCACCATTTATTGTAAGTTTGTTGACTTTTATAATAAATACTTTAAAAGTCATATTAATGGTGATTTTTGATTGGTTGACAGTGTAAAATTTTTTACAGTGACAGTACATGACCATTAAACTTTAATTAAAAATAACATACAATTTTTGAAAAATATGCGTAACATTTTCAAATATTTATTTATTAGTTATATTAAAATTTAAGCTTAAATTAACATAAATAATACAAAACATAAAATATTAACATTAAATTTGAAGTAATTCGCTTAAGTATATAATTTGATAATATATTATGACATATATCATTTTTCTTTAGAGTATAAGACATATATAAACCACTTTTTTATGTGATATTCGTTACATTAAATTTTAAATACTATATACTTTCATATGATTTTATACAGAATACTTTCAAATTTATAATGGAAATCAAATTGATTCATGTCTAAAATAAAAATATAAAACTATAATGCTTGTGGGAAATAATAGTAATTAATTATAAAATGAAGAAATATTTAAATCATGAGTGAATTACCCATTATATTAGAATCAATGGTACTTTTCATCAAATTAAAATTAAATATACATCATAATTATTTATAAAGATTTTATTTTTAAAGTAATAGTAGAAATAATAATTTGTTATAAAAAAATTATTTTCAAGCTTTTCTATTATGTATCACTATTATATTCATTTTTTTAAAAATTATTTTTGCTTTATAATCTTTTTAGCTGTTAACAAAAGAATATTTTAACAAATTAAGAATTTATATATCACTAAAGATGATGTTGAGGAGGAGGAGTAGTAGGTAGTAGTAGTAATAATAATAATAAAGATGATGATGATGATGATATAATAATAATAATAATAATAATAATAATCTGATATAAAGATTTTGTTTTCGAGGTTTGAGATTATGTATCATTATTATATTCATTATTTTTCTTCTTAAAATATTTTTATTTTATTATCTTTTCATAAATTAATAAAAGAATACTTTAACAAATTAGTAATTTACACCTAATTAAAGATTATATTAATGACAGGATAGTTCATAATGCAATCGAAGTTTTCAAGTGAGTATATTATAATTTTGTTAAAAGATACATTTATCTAAATTAAAATAATATGAGACATTTGCAAAAATAAAATTACAAGTCTCCCAGTTATTATTAGTTGAAATAAAACGAGATTAACAATTTTTTTCTACATATATAATCCTATCTTAATTTGTATTCATCAATATTTTTTAGAGAAAATAGGCTACACACTGATAGTGTAAAGTAGTTTTTCACTGTCATCCAATCACAAGCCCACCATGTATGGCCAATTTGTTGACTTTGATAATAACCACCCTAAAAGTCACACTAAAGCTGATTTTCAATTGGTTGACAGTGTAAATGTAACGACATGTTGTCGCTACATATTTTGCGATCACTACAGAAAAGATTCAATTTTAATTTTATAAATCTCTAATTAATTTATTTAATGAAGATGTGTGTAATTTTTTTGTGTTTTATTTTTCAATTCCCAAAAAGAAAACATCTAAAAGTTTCAACACATACACTTATAATATATTGGATAATGTGCATAAGTAGCACAACAACGAAAATACAATACTGATGCCTCATGGCACTACAATCCCATAAGTAGAAGATCCTAGTATCTCAAAATAAAGCATACATGGTCATCAAGTACAACTCAAAAGAGAGGAGAGGTGGAAGGAGCATCATCATCAGTCTCTCTGGCCTGTCAGAACCCATCCAGGGGCATCGCCCTCCATGGATCAAGTGCCCATACTCAGATGCACGTCTAACAGCCCTAGAAGGGCGTGATGGGTACACCAATCCTCTCTAAGAAACCCACGAAAGTCCACTATCACGGAAACAAAAATGGAAGAAACCATAACACCTATTGGAACATAACGGATAACCAGCCCTCCACTAAAACGTGCCTCCTGAGCCTCCCAAGTCAATCACCTAGCCACCACCTCAGCCTTTCACAGCTGGCACTGAGTTCGATGCTAAAAGGTCCCACTCAGCGTCGACTGGCCATCTACTCCCTGTGAGCGAAATGCCACGGTCATCGTAGTTAAACACAAACACGCAAGGGTAAGCTTATAAACAAATAATTAGCCATAACGTACCACGACGTTCCATACATCTCTGGGAAGAAAAACAACAATTATACACAACTATTTACATGAATACTATAGTAAATGGACATATAGTCCAAGTCAATATGATATGGTTGTGCAATGCATGCAGAAACAATTCCGTGGAGATTTCCAACAACTTTGAGCAATCATCTAGACGTATCCCTTTACGTGGTACATCAACAACATCCTTCGTAAAGCAAGAAGGTGGCATGTGCAGTAAAACCAACTACGGGATTACTAGTATTGATCTTGGATCGACTATGGCTTTATTAGGATATGCGTATGTGGGCAGTTGCCACCACAAGTCAGGTTTGCAAGGATCTTGATCACTTGTGGAATTGCGCATCTGTATATCCTCAAGGATACCCTAGATACCTCCGCTAGCCATCCCAACACTTATCAAGCATTCCTCAACAACTCATGCACGAATGCATGTCAACAAAACAATATTTAATCCATGTTAGGATCCAACAACGTTCCTACTTAGATTCTTCTTTCTATGGATTAGACATATCAACAATATGTCCGCCACCTTTACAGGCGGGGCCTTTCCACGAGATGCTAAGGATAACCACCACCTTGTTCTCAAGGTCTTATATGACAAAATCCCTTAGAATTTTCCAATGGCTATTTTCCTCATATTTTCGATGTTCACCGTATACATTGAATAACTCACGTCCTTGTAGTTTTAAGACAATTATTAAATATTATCTGAATGATTAAGGGTATTAAATATTAAAAATTATTTACAACACTTGAGGATTTAAATTTTTAAATGTTTAGGTCTAATAAGGAAGTCTATTAAATATATTTGTTTTATGTTACCAATAGTAGGAAACTTAATAAAGTAATGATCTTAATTTCAATTACTTTTGTTATTGTTTTTAACTATATATATATATATATATATAATTAAGCTATTGTACTAATTTACATCATTGAAAGTTTCCTAGATTTCTTCCCTTTTCCTTTTTTTTTTTTTTCTATATATAAGTATAATCTACAAGTAACCTTACAAACTTATATTTAAATAGAATTGGTGGAAAAAAAAAAGAAATTTTATCTCTAACTTATTAAGAACTGGAATATAATATTATGATTATTTAAAATAGATCATTTTATACTAAGAAAATAATCTCGTTGAAGTGACAGTCATTTTTTTATACAAAATTACGAAAATAGCCTTTTACACATATAATAAGTTTATTCTAAGTTTTTGTTTAGATCCTATAGCACTTCGCTTATTTTATACATACATACATACATACATATATATATATATATATATATATATATATATATTCCTTTTTTAAGTTACTTTTTTAGGCCTCGTTTGGGGTGGTTGCGAGTTTTTGGTTTTTGGTTTTTAAATGCAATTTTCGAAACAAAACGCGTTTGGCTAAAATGGAGCTGAAATGGTTTTTAACTCAATTTCAAAACACTTTTACATTCATTTTCAAAACCAAGAGAAAAGGATTTGTGAATTTGGTTTTTGGTTTTTAAAAATAAATACACATCATTCTATTTGACAATAGCCTTTCTTGCCACCACCACCACCACAACCACCGCCATTGTCACCACCACTATCACCACCACCATTAATGCTGCCGCCATCTCCACAGCCACTGTCACCGTCACCACCACCACCATCGCTACACCACCACCACGACCACCAGCACCACCACCACTATCATCACTACCGCCATCTCCGCAGCCACCGTCACTGTCACCACCACCCCACAACGACCACGGAACGCACCCCACCATCATCGCTGCCGCCATCTCCGCAGCCACCGTCACTGTCACCACCACCACCACCGCTACACCACCACCACCACCACTGGCACCACCACCACCATCATCGCTGCCACAACTACCACAACCACCGGCATCGCCGCCACCATCACCGCTGCTACAACTACCACCCATCACTGCTGCCACAACTACCACGACCACCAGCATCACCTCCACCACTACAAGCTTCATCACCACTACCATCGTCACCGCCATCACCACGACCACGATCACAACCACTAGCGCTGCTGCCACCACCACAGGCAATGTTACCTACCACCACTGACTTTGCCACCACCATCACCATTAGCACTGTCACGATCACCACCGGTACCGCCACAACCACTGTCGTCGACACCTGTCATAACCTGTCACTGTCGGCTTTACCACCGCCACCACCATCATTGTTGTCGTCACCACTACCACTGTCGTCACTACACAAACATATTCTTAAACTAATTTTAACAGAATAAGAAATTTCAAAGTGAGTTTATTTTGAAACCAAAAATTAGAAAAAAAAACTAAAACTAATTTTTAAAAACTAAAAACTGGTTGTAATTTTTGAAAATTTCAAAACTCACAACCAAAAACCACCCCAAACGGGCCCTAAAATTTCCAAGTGCAGAAATTTGCGAATAAAAAAAAATTTAAAACATATTCATATGCATAACCATACAATTCAAAATTTTCATGTAACATAGGGATCAAAGAGAGGCCAAATGAAATTTCTACAATTATTTAACTACATCATTAATTTAAATAATCATATATCATAACAAGACTTACATAAAATTATATTTCCTTCACATCAAACAACAACTACAATAACTCATACTGTGACATTTTTCATGATACATAGCAAGGAAAAGCATAAGATTTTCTAAGCCAAATAAAATAAAATAAATAAATAAACATATTCCAGCAGCAACCCAACAATAGCAATCATTAAAGATCCAACAACAAACCAACTAGTAGCTCAATCTTTTCCTACTAGCATTTACTAGCAGAATAAAAGAAAACCAGTAAAGTGTAAGCTCCCTTACTTGATGAAAATCAATGGAAGAAGAAATAAACACTAAGTGGAGAGGATCTACTCCAATCTCCACAGTTCCAGCTAGCTTGCAAGGAAGAAGAGCTTATTCCTTCTTTTTTTTCCCTCACAGTTTCACTTTGCTGAAAGGAAGTGTCTCTGTTTCCACCTTTCTTTCCTCACGGTAGCATATAAAAAAAAAGTGCAGGGGCTTCAGTCAGAAGGTTTATTTAAGAGGGGGGGGGGGGGGGGGGGAGGTCTATTTCTTTTTGGTTGATTAAAAGAAAACGGCAAGTATGCAGTGGGTTTGAAACCAACATGCAACAGGGGTTCGGCTATTTACGTATATTAATAGACATTGGTAAGAAATTGAACTATTGGGTAATTAAGAGTGACCTTATCATTTAGTGTATCAACGGTGGTTATAAAATTAGACACTGGGTAAAAGAGAAATTAAGTGTGGCTGATCAAGTAATGTCTTTTTTTGGATGGTTTAGCTTTTGAAATTTTTACTAGAATTAGTTATGGTGATTTACCAAAAATGGGAGATAAGGTTTAACTAAACTTGGTAAATTAAAAACTAATTTACCTTGAAATGGGTGCTAATTGTCTTGAAAAATGTGTCAATGACACATTAGGATTGGTTCATGATAAATTTCTGACTACTTGTTCAGTTACGCAATGTAATTTTACACTGTCAGTGTACAATTAAATTCTAGTTCAATTAGAACTTCATCGAAAATTATCACATAAACTCATATAAAGTGTTTTAATTAATTTTCTCAACAAAATTAAATTTAAATTTTCTCTTGCAATTAATTTCAATCACTTTTTAAAACACAAGTAAAAAAAAATGCAGTGTTACAGTTTAGGTATTATTTTTAAGAATGGTATATCTTGATATTCAATGTAGTGTATTTTATTTTGAATTTGTCCATAATAGTGGATTTCATTATCACAATCTTACTATTGCAATGTATTTGTTTTTGTAGCTCTTGCTTGCGTTCGTGTTTTTTTAATTTATAAAAAAATATTATTATATTTAATTATAGTATTTAAGGTGATTATAACAAGTATATTTTTCTATTAAATTAATCAACTAAATTATTAAATCTTAAAGCGATTTTGATTTTGTATAATACGGTAAGTAATTTGTTAAATTTTATGAAATGTTTTCTATAATTATAGTAACTTTTTATGCTTTATCACAATTTTATAACAATTTATTGTAAATATATATTATAATAATTATAAATTATTATGTTACCTTATATATTAAAGCACCAAATTGATTTTTTTTTCTACGAAAATCTTGTTGAAAATTTTCATTTTATTTTTTAATTTATAAAAATACATAATTATAGACTTGAAATAATTTACAATGAGTATATATTCTGATTTGAGATAATTAGGCTAATTATGATCATCATATATATGTTTTAATTAAGATAATTAAGATTATTTAAAATCTAAAATTAAGGTAAATAGGTTATTTTAAACTAACTAGAATAATTAGAATAATTATGACCAATTTATAATGAGTATATATTCTGACTTGAAATGATTAAGGTAATTATGATCATCATATATATGTTTTAATTAAGATAATTAAGATTAACAACATTATTCTACAAATGTAATCTTATCTTAATTTGTATTCATCAATACTTTTATTGCTATATATAACTTTAGATACAAGCAAATCTATGTTTCTGTAATTAATGTTAATGATTTTTTTCCTTATGAAAGAAAAACTATTAATTACAATATTATTTAAAATATTTTTCATTATTAATATATCTTATTAAAATTATGTATGTATTTAATCTAAGTTATGTACAAATGTGAATATATTTGTAAAGATAATGTTTTTCAAAACAATATTTATATAAATTACAATAATATAAGACATGTATAAATATAAAATTATTTCAAAATATACAAATATTTATAGTTATTTTATATATATTTTTAAATATTTATATACATATCTACTAGCATATATTTATATAAGCTTAAATATCATCTTGGTTCTTCGAATTTGGGCCATGTTTACTTTTAGTCCCTTAAATTTACAAGTGATTTTTTTAGCCATCCTGATTTAGAAATTTTCCACTTTTAGCCCTTACTAGGGACTAAAAAGATCACAAAATAGGGATCAAAAGTGGCCAATTTTCAAATTAGAGGGACTAAAAAAATTTCTTTTAAATTTAAAGGACCAAAAGCAAACTTAGCCCAAATTTAAGGGATTAAAAAGATATTTAAACCATTTACATGAAATAAAAAATTACTAAAAATCATTAAAAATCATAATAATATAAAAAGTTTGTAGATTATAATCTTAACACCCATGTAGGGGGCGGGTTATTAAACTATTTAAGACAAAAAGTAGTATCCAAATTTGATAAAGATGACATGTATGGTCAAAGCAGGTATGCTTTATATGACTGAGCAACTACCTCAAATGTATCTTCCTTTTTTTATTTCTCAAATTCCATCCTTCCTCCTCTACATCTTTCTCTATATACCTCTCATGGAGCATATAAAGTAAGAATTTTTTTTAGCGTAAAAAATAATAATTATAATTTTGGGTCATATAATATTCACAAATAGTCAAAATTAAAAGTTAATTAGTGGTCACATGACCACTTAAAAAAGTTACACTTATTTGTTTTTAATTTTAATCATTCAAGTATGATCTAATGATATAACTTGTAGTTGTGATTTTTCACAATAAGAGTTTTCATTTGATACATTATCTTAATATTTTTTTATCTTTTATATCATTTTCATAACACTTTTAACATAGTGTTATTATTAATTTAAATTTATATAAGATTATTAAATAATGTCTTAATTCTTGGTTGAGGAATTTCATTCTCATAAAGATTGAGTCTCTTATAAATCTACCCTATATATTAAATGAGAATAGCTATGTTGAATGATAATGTTTTTAGCAGCTATTCTTTAACGAGAGCATTTTTTATTGTCATTCTTCAATGAGAGTGTTTTTAGGCATTTTTTAACCTCTTATCTCTTTCAATCTTCATTTTTAGCATTTTTAGTTCTAAATTAAATTTCAATATTTTTTTAAAAGAAATTATCTATAACTAAAAATTAATATTGTATTACAATAATTGTTTATTATAAATTTAAAATATCATCTATATGTTTAAAAGTATTTATTTATTACCAATTTTAATTAAAATAAAATTTATATATTTAGAAGTATTTATTTAATATAAAATTATGTTATATAAAATAAATATTTATTCTGTGCAATGCATAGGTTAAAATACTTGTTTTAGTTAATACTAAAAAATGAGTTTAATGACTATTCACTGTTATTGTAAGTTTTACACTATCAACAAATCAAAAATCATTGTTGATATTACTTCTAAGGTAGTTATTATAAAAGCCAACAAACTTACCATACATGGTGAGTTGTGACTAGATGATAGTATAAAACCATTTTACATTGTCAGAGTATAATCTAATTAAACAACTATTCTAATTTATTGATATCGAGGATTTCTTTTGAAAAATTATTGACATTCAATTTAAAAATAATGATGATATGGGTAAAATGAAAGAAATAAATCATTAAAAAATCAAATATACAAATAAAGATAAAAGAAGAGTGACTTGAGATGGTTGAGAAAAAAAAATTGGGCTAACTTTTAGACCAAGTTAAATTTGAAATTAAAATTAAGAAATATATTTGAAAAAATAAAAGATAAAAAAATAAAACCATATGCTCTAGATATAGGATTATGATTATACATGTGACTTAGTGTGAATGAGAAAAATTCCTAAAACTGATATCATCTAAGAATAATTCATGAAAACACTCTCATTAAAGGATGAAGATTCAGATTTATAATATAGAAAAAGATTTAAAAATAAAATTATATCACAATTTAATTATTTATCATAAATTTGAAATATAATTTATATATTTAAAATATTTATTTATTATTAAAAATATTTATTTATTTATTAAAAAAGTATGATTATAATTATATAAAATATTTATTTTCTTCTCAAGTTTAACGGATATGCATCTTAAAAGAGTTTACATTACTAACCAAATAGAAATCAATTGTGGTATGATTTTTAGGGTAATTATTATCAAAATCAACAAACACACTATATATAATGGTTTGCAATTGGATGACAATGTAAAAAGATTTTACATTGTCAATATATATACTTCACTCTAATACATATATTAAAATATTAATTTTTTATGTAAACAAAAATACTAACTTTAAGATAAAACAAAAGTCAAAAAGGAACTATCACATTGCTATTTTAATATATATTTAAATATTTAAAAACTTAACAAGTAGTTTAAATTTTTCATATCGCAAATTAGAATGATCGTGAATTGTGAATTTTAAAATACAAATTTGAACAATGCGAGCCATCAGTTTTTATTCAAATGAAATTGATAGTGAGAAAAAAGTGGAAAGAATGAGTTCTTGTGGTGACAGATAGTGGTTGTCATTTCATTTAATATAGGGTGGATTTTGTCAGCATTCTTGCCGCAAAGACTGCAATCCATGTTGTATGATCCAAAATACTCGTAACTGCAACAACCTTAATGTTATTGCGATATTTAAAACCTTAGTAGTCTGCTTTTTTGCATTAGCAATAGTATCATTTCAGGAGAACCATTTGCAACCCACAAGCTCCATTCCCTCATTGTGATACTATACCATTGAGTCATTTGTTATTGCCTAAACCAACTTCAAACCATCAAACCTCCAAACACCCATATCCTTGTTCGCTTCACCAAATTCCCAATATAACTTTACGTTGTTCTGTCTTTTACTTATTTCACCTGTGAACCAACATTAAGCCCACTGATCAGACCTTGGAACCATATGAATCACCCATCGCTTCATTACCCTTGCCCCTCCAAATACTAACATTGCCAAGTTAGATGTAGCAACAATAACAATCATCCAAATTTTATAATGCCTTGAGAAATAAGCAGCTGGTAGTGGTACAATGATGGCCAAACAAGACGATAGTCTCGATGTTAGAGCTTCCTTAAATGGTTTAGGTAGTTTTTTCCTTTGAACATTCATTCCACCAATATTATTTTCTTCATCTCCATTTAGTTGAGCTATCTCTATGTCATACTTAGTGGACACAGACAAATTCTCTAATTGCCATCAAAAATTAGTCCCACTAATCCACCAAGAATCATGGCTTCAAGGTTTTCTTTAATAGCTCCTATTGCCATCGTCATTAAGTAGCAAATGCAGTCAATCCGTCACTGCTGGATTTTGATAGCCACTGCCTCTTTTGAAAATTGTCAATGTTGCTTTGTTGAGCCTCCATCTGACTCCTGTGATGTATTCTTGACCAACTTTCACTATAATAAGAACATGTATATAATATAATGAACAATGTTCATTGTTATAATACAAGTTTACAACATACATAATCAACCTTATGAAATAAAGAAGCTTTTTGCTTCACAAGGGGTCTCAAAATTTGGGCATTTAGCAGGTGGCCCATTCATTACAAGTTGTGACTATGATGCCTAATAGATGAGTATGGTAAGACATCTAATTAATGTTCTTAACTTTTTATTTTGTAATTCAATTATGCACAGGTCTCTTTATTGTATTTTGGTAAAAGTCCTTCTAAATTCTTACAATTTACAATCATTGCTAAAGTTTACTGACTAACAAATTTATCATATAATGACAGGGTTACGTGGACTCCTAAATGGGGACATCTTAAGGAATTTCACAGAGCTATCAAGTTCAGTGAGCATGTATCACATAATGATAAACTAGTTAATATCTCCCTTGGTCCTTTTATGAATGTAATTTCCTTCCTTCAAACATTTGACTTTCACACTTAGTACAAATAGATTGTCTTTTGTTTAGTTATGAATCCTCCCACATGTGGAAATTATAATAAGCATATTCTAATTGCTCTTTTACTTTGTTTCAAACATTATATTGAATTTGAATTGTTGCATAGTCATTATTCTAGTCCTCGTCCTGCAGCTGGAATCCTTTGATATTGCACATATCACAATTAAATTTATAAATATTATCATGTCACTTCATTTGTTTCAAAAAGACAGCACACTTTTTTCTATGTTATTACTCAACCATGTCATTAGACAATGACCATGTTTTGCATTTTTTTTTTAAATACTAACAAGACTTTCTGTGAGAGGGTACAATGGTTTCTTTTATTAGTAATTTCTGTCTTTACAGCTAGAATGATTATAAGCTAGACTTAACAAATGAAATTTCTAGTGGACACCTATGTTGCCGCCATCTTTGTCCAATTTCATTGGTAAGGGATGCTATAGAATTTTCATGACTGGACTGTCTGCAGTTTAGTTCAAGGAAGTAAATTTTAGCCTTGCTATATGGTTAACGTACTATTGGAGATATGAAACTATTGTTGGGACTCCCCACTTTGATAATAATTTATGCTTGTAGAAGTTGGTCCTTGACATGGGATTGGGATTTTGTGAACAATTTAATTAAAACACCAAATAAACCAAGCTTTAGCAATTGTGGGGTCATATACCCTTGCATCAACCCCTATACTTAATCTATTCATCTAGAATTATAAGCCATTATGCGGTAGCCACTGTCCACTACATTGCAGGCTAATGTCTATACTGACTCATTAGAGGCATTTGCTGCCTTTATTTTTAATGTTGACAAAAATGACGTGACAGTTGAATTTCATAATGCATCATATTACTTGCCAGGTTGGTTGGTTAGCATTCTTCCTAATTGCAAGAATGTAGTGTTTAGCACAACAAAGATATGTTATTACTATTCCTACATACCACTGACGTCTTTCTCTAATAATGTAACCTAAGCCTCTATAAGGATGCACATATAAGCTTGTATTATATACATGTTATAACATGTTCATTGTGATACATTTTATAACTTGTATTCTAACAATGAATATTGTTCATTGTATTATATATATGTTCTAATTATGGTGAATGTTGGTCTGGAATACATCACCATTGACAGATAGAGGTTGAACGGGGCATGAGCATTGATGATTTTCAAAGGAGGTAGTGATTGTCGAAAGCCAATGAGAGGGTTATCACAGTTGCAACAATTATGATGGCTGTTGTAGCTAATAAAGAAAACCTAGAGGCCAAGATTCTTGGTGGATTCATGGGCTTAATTTTTGGTGGCAATTAATTAAAGAATTTGCCTCTGTATCTACTAAGTACAACATTGAGATAGCTGAATTGAATAGAGATGAAGAAAATAATATTGCTGGAATGAATATTCAAAGGAGGAAGCTACCTAAACCATTTAAGAAAGCTTTATTATCAACACCATCATTTTTTTCGGGCACCATTGTACCACTACTAGCTCCTTGTTTCTCAAGGCATTATAAAATTAGGATGATTATTGTTGCTGCTACATATAGCTTGGCAATGTTAGTATATGGAGGGACAAGGGCAATGAGCAGGGCAATGGAGCAAGGGCAATTGATGTTTGTGCTGTTTATGTTTTTGTCCAATATGAAAACATATTGAAACCATTACTAAAATATGTATCTTAAACCCTATTGTGGATTTTCAATTGATAATTTGTGAATTCAATTTATATATTTGGTATAGTTTCACTATAGTAGTGTTGTATCATGTCATGAAGAGAGTTTAGGTTTTATTTTAAAAAATGGTATATATTGATATTCCATATAGTGTTTTTTATTTTGAATTTGTTCATAATAGTGGATTTGATTATCATAATCTTACTAATGAAATGCATTTGTTTTTGTAACTCTTGCTTGCAGTCGATTTTTTTAATTCATAAAAAATTGTTGTTATATTTTAATTATAGCAATTAAGGTGATTATAACAAGTAAATATATCAATTAAATTAATCAATTAATTTATTAAATTTTTGAAATGTTTTCTATAATTATGGTAAATTTTATGTATTATCATAATTCTATAACAATTTGTCGTAAATATATATATAATGATAATAAATTATAATATTATCTTATATATTAAAGCACCACATTGACTTTTTTCCCACTGAAATGCTATTGAAATTTTTTATTTTATTTTTAATTTATAAAAATACACAATTGTATATTTGAAATAATTTATAACAAGTGTATACTTTGATTTGAAATAATTAAAGTAATTACGATCATCATATATATCTTTTAATTAACATAATTAAGATTATTTTAAACTAACTAGAATAGTTAGAATAATTTTGACCCATTTATAACGAGTGTATCTTCTGATTTGAAATAATTAAGGTAATTATGATCATCATATATATGTTTTAATTAGCATAATTAAAATTATTTCAAATTTTAAATTAAGGTAAATAGATTGTTTTTGTTAGTTAGAATAATTATGACAAATATATACTATTTTAAATTTTTGCTGTATTTTGAATTTTAAAATATTTGTATAGTATTACTATTTTTGTCCATGAATTAAATTAAAATAATACAAAATTATTCACTTGATAATAATGAATTTGATTATCAAAATCTTACTAATGCAGTGTATTTGTTTTTGCAGTTTTTTGCTTGCGGTATTTTGTTTATGGCATTGTCTCAACTACGTTATATGTTTGCTTAATAGATGCAAGGATAAAGAGTTGTTTGATTTAGTTTTCAAATAAAGTTAGGAGTAAGATTTAAATTCCATATATATTGCTTATTAATATATAGTTGAAAAGAATTTTATACAATGATTAAAAAATCTTCCTCAAAACATATTAAGATTTAGAGGTAATACTGACATAATATGAAAATATAAATTTTACATAAAAATACATTAATATTTAAGTCATGGAAGTAACTACAAATTATAAACTATAAATTTAATGTAAATAAAGTATAAATATTAATTCATAAATTAAAAATAACATACAATTTTTGAAAAATATACCTAACATTTTAAAATATTTATTTATCAATTATATTAAAATTTAAGCTTAAATTAACTTGTATAATACAAAACATAAAATATTAACTTTAAGTTTGAACTAATTTACTTAAGTATATAATTTGATAATATATTATGACATATATTGTTTTTCTCTAGAGTATAAGACATACATAAATCACTTTTTTATGTGATATTCGTTACATTAAATTTTAAATACTATATACTTTTATATGATTTTGTACACAATACTTTCAAATTTATAATGGAAATCAAATTGATTTATGGCTAAAATAAAACAATAAAGCGATAATGTTCATGGGAAATAATAGTAATTAATTACAAATGAAGAGATATTTAAATCATGAGTGAATGACCCATTATATTAGAATCAATTGTACATTTCATCAAATTAAAATTAAATATATATAATAATTATTTATATAGATTTTGCTTTTAAAGTACCAGTAGTAATAATAATTTGTTATAAAAAAATTATTTTCAAGGTTTTCTATTATGTATCACTATTATATTCATTTTTTTAAAAATTATTTTTGTTTTATAATCCTTTTAGCTATTAATAAAAGAATACTTTAACAAATTAATAATTTATATATCACTAAAGATGATGTTCAGGGGAGGAGTAGGTAGCAGTAGTAATAATAGTAATAAAGATGATGATGATAATAATAATAATAATAATAATAATCTGTTATAAAGATTTTGTTTTCCAGGTTTGAGATTATGTATCATTATTATATTCATTCTTTTTCTTAAAATATTTGTATTTTATTATCTTTTCATAAATTAGTGAAAGAATACTTTAATAAACTTGTAATTTAGACATAATTAAAGATTATATTAATGACAAGATAGTTCACAATGCAATCAAAATTTTCAAGTGAGTGTAATATAATTTTGTAAAACGATACATTTATGTAAATTAGAATAATATGAGACATTTGTAAAAATAAAATTACATGTCTCCCAGTTATTATTAGTCAAAATAAAACGAGATTGACAATTTTTTTCTACAAACATAATCTTATCTTAATTTGTATTCATCAGTACTTTTTAGAGAAAATAGGCTATACATTGAAAATGTAAAGCAGTTTTACACTGTCATCCAATCACAACCCACCATGTATGTCAAGTTTGAAGGTTGTTGACTTTGATAATAACCACCCTAAAAGTCAGACTAAAGCTAATTTTCAATTGGTTAACAGTGTAAATGTAACGACTTGCTATTGCTACATATCACTGATTTAGCAATCACTATGGAAAAAATTCAATTTTAATTTTACAAGTCCCTTATTAATTTATTTAACAAAGATGTGTGTAAATTTCTTGTGTTTTATTTTTCAATTCCCAAAAAGAAAACAACTAAAGTTTCAACACATAAGCTTATAATATACTTGATAATGTGCATAAGTAGCACATCAGTCTCTCTGGCCCTATCAAAACCCATTCGTGGGCATCACCCTCCATGGAACAAGTGCCTATACTCAGATGTACGTCCAACAGCCCTAGAAGGGCATGATGGGGTATGCTAATCCTCTCCAAGCAACTCACGAAAGTCCACTATCACAAAACAAAAACGAAAGAAACCATAACACCTATCAAAACATAATGAATAACTAGCCCACCACTAAAGCGTGCCTATTGAGCCTCCCAATCAATCACCCAGCCACCACCTTGGCCTCTCACAGTAGGCACGAGTTTTCTTTTTCAGCCACCAAAGGGAAGAAAACTACTTCAAAAAAACTGGAAGATAATTAGTCAATCTGCTGCATGGTATTGGTAGTTGAACAAGGCAAAGTTCCCCTTTTTTCTTCTCGTCAATTGGCACTTTAAATCAAGGCAAGGGTGGGTCCTTAATTTAATGGTCAAAGGGAGCCTTTTGTGACTTATGTACTAAAGGTTGAAAAAGTGATTTAATCTTTGGTTAATGCAAGAGTTTGGTTGGATGGCCAAGTAAGGTTAAATGTGAGTGTTTTGCTTTTGAATTTTCGAACTAAAAGGGTTAATGTGTTTTACTAAAAATGAGAGATAAGGTTTAACCATATTTGGTAAATTACAAAGGTAATCTACCTTAAAATAGGTGCTAATCATCTTGGAAATTGTCTTAATGACACACTAAGGTTGATTTATGAATTATCTCTACTGCTTGCTCATTTACATAGCATGATTTCACACTAGCAATGTATAATTAAAATTTCTAGTTTAATAAGAACTTCATCTAAATTGTCACATAAAATCATACAAGGTGTTTTAATTAAATTTTCTCAATTAAACTAAATTAGATTTTCTCTTGTAATTAATGTCAATCACTTTTTAAATCACGGGATAAAAATAAATGCAGTGTTACAGTAAAAGTTTTTACATTGACAATGTATAGCAATTAAACTCTTTTTTTTTATTGTAAAATATAAATTAATATGCAAGCAAATCTATGTTTCCGTAATTAATGTTAATAATTTATTTCCTTTATGAAAGAAAAACTAATAATTACAAAATGTTATTTAAAATATTTTTTATTATTAATATATCTTATTAAAATTGTGTCTATATCTAATCTAAGTCAAATATAAATGTAAATATAATTATAAAGATAATCTTTTTTAAAACGATGTTTATATAAATTACAATAGTATAAGACATGTACAAATATAAAATTATTTTAATATATATATATATATATATATATATTATATTTACAATTATTTTATATATTTTTAAAATATTTATATACATATCTACTACCATATATTTGTATAAAATAAAACATTATTAAAAAATTCATTAAAAATTATAATAATGTAAAAAGTTTGTAGATTATAATCATAGCAACTACTCCAAATCTGTCTTACCTTCTTTTTTTATTCTCTCAAATTCTATCCTCCCTCCTCTACATCTTTCTGTCTATACCTTTCATAGACCATATCAAGTAAGAATTTTTTTAGCGTAAAATATAATAATTATAATTCTGGGTCATATAATATTCATAAATAGTCAAAATTAAAGGTTAATGAGTGGTCACATGACCACTTAAAACAGTTATACCTATTTTATTTTTAATTTTTACCATTCAAGTACGATCTAATGATATATATTGTAATTGTCATTTTCCACAATAAAAAGAGTTTTCATTTGATACATTATCTCTATATTTTTTTATCTTTTGTTTGTATTATTTTCATAACACTTTTAACACAATTTTATTATTAATTTAAATTTATACAAGATAATTAAATAATGTCTCAATTCTTAGTTGAGGAATTTCATTCTCATAACAATGGAGTCTCTTATAAATTTTAATTAATACTAAAAAATATATGAGTTTAATGACAATTCATTGTCAGTGTAAAAAGTTTTAAGTTGTCAACTAATTGGAAATCATTGTTGATATCACTCTTAAGGTAGTTATTATAAAAGTCAATGAACTTACCATATATGGTTGTTTGTGATTAAACAATACTATAAAACTATTTTACACTATCAAAGCATTGTCTAATTAAACAAAATAGAATGTGAGAGAGTGGAGCTCTCATAAGCTAAATAACTATTCTAATTTATAGATATAGAGGATTTCTTTTAAAAATTATTAAAATTCTATTTAAAAATAATGATGAAGTGGGTAAAATGAAAGAAATAAATGTTTAAAAAATCAAATATACAAATAAAGATAAAAGAAGAGTAGCTTGAGATGGTTGAGAAAAAAATTGGGCTAATTCTTAAATCATACTAAATTTGAAATTAAAATTAAGAAATATATTTGAAAGAAATATATTAATGATCCCTCAGGTCCTATGATTGTTAATGTTAATGTTGTAATTATTAGCAACAACTTAATTCAAATGCATTAACATTTTTTTTAATAAAAACTTTTACTTGGGCTTGTTTTCTTGTGAATAAAAAGTAGTCTTTGGAAAATCAAGGAGTGAAACATGAAACAGTGAAAGAGTGATACATGTAATCTTTCACATTGTTTTCTTATCTTATCTTCACCTTGGTCAGTTTTACCTTTTGTCTCTACGTTCTTCCAGTTTTTGGCTTACAGAGTATCATGTCCTATTTTGATAATTTGTTTCTCTAATTATAACCTAGATTTTATTAAATACAAATAGTATTAAGGTGGCAGTTAGCCTGTTGGCTTGTTACTGAACGTTAATTCTCCTAAGCCACATGTTTTCTAACTAACAATAGATTCTTAAGAAGCACATTATTATATTTGGCAAATAGCTCTCCACATACCAATGATTCAACATATATCTCAACTCTAGGACGCTCTATAGAGAGATAATCTGATTCTGTTAACTTAGTTTATACAAATGGGGTAAATTAATCTATTTATTAATTATTAAAACAAGGCTAAATTACTAATTTGATCCTTAATTTATTTATTTTATTCAATTGGGCCCCTTTATTATTAAAAGGCTTAATTAAGGTTCCATATTTTTCAAAAACGCTCCAATGTTATTCTTGTCATTTAAAACAATGTCATTTTCCATTATGTTTTCCATGCCGTTTAGTGTAAAATTGAACAAAAACTGTGGCATGTTCTTAGTAATTTGGTTCCCCGCCCAATTTCCATTCTCAAGCACACGCTTAAAAGTCTAACCCAACCTATGAGCATGCTTAATAGTCAATTTTCTTATAAGGCCTATTGGCCTAAGTAGGCTTGTTGGCTTAAAAAGATCTATTAGTAATTACACATTTTTTATATTATTATACGTAGTATATGTAGTATATAATATAATATAATAATATTTTATTAGATATGATTATAAATAGACCAACTTGTTAGGCTTAATAGACTTTTTTAAGGCCTAAGGCCTGAACTTTTTATCTAAATAGGCTTTTTAAAAAGCCTAAGCCTAACCTTTTAATAAATAAGTTAGCCCTTATGTAGGCCAGGCCATGGGTCCATGATAGGCCGCTTGGCCTATTTCCATTCGCAATCTTGACTTTATTTTTTTTGATTAAATTTATTCATATGACTTCTTCTATAACATTTATAATTTAGAAATATATAACATTTATATACATAATTGCTACCTCTATTTTCACATGTTAAAATCATTATTTGTTTTTCCTTAGAACAAATTTTAGTAGCATTTCTTCTACACTTGATAGTTATTTAGCATAAATATAAATACCAATGCGACCCGTGCAATTGGATAGGTCAACGTACCAAATTGATTGAGAAAATAATGAACTTTATTTATAAAATCATAGTCACTATCACACTTCTTTTATAGTTAAAGTGCATTAGCATGATAGCATGTAAAAATCTCTCCTTTGCATCCTTTCTATATTCTAATAGCTATTTATAGGTTAAAGCACCACTTTAATTTGGACCCAATGAACCACCTACTCATGTCATTGGAGTGAGAAAGAACATTTGTGTCTTAAGAAATTCTAAATTACTATCGATAGTTTTATAATTGTTTAAATTTAATTTAGTAATTTTTTTTAAACATCTCACATAAGTAAATAGTTGATTTCTTATGTAACATAAGTTCGGTTTATCTTTAACATTTATATAGAAAAAACTTCATTAAAATTAAAAAATAGTGCTCATTTCAATCTTGCACGACTAACCTCATATCAAACTTTAGACTGAAATTTTTTTTGGTAGCAGTAAATAATTTAATAATGTTTTATCTTTAATCAAAACAGAAATATGACTAATAAATATGATTAATAATTTTTCTACCGCTCACTCACTCAACACATATTATTAAAGTGTCGATATTTATTAAAAAGTGTAAAATAAACAATTCAAGATGAATTATTATTTATCTATAACATAAAGTGAAGACAAAATAATAAGAAAAGTGTGAACACTCAATTTTATCCGGGTATTTTTAAAAAATAACAATATAAAGATAAAGAAAGGTAAGTCCTCACCGAGTGTCATAGGAAGTAAGAAGTCCAGAAGAGGTTATAGAAAGAGTTTAGTTCTTGTACAAGTGATGGGAACACATTTGTCCAATGTAAAAGACCAGTATGGGTCATAAGACCTTGGCTTAGGTGCATTAAAGAATAGCAAGCCCTAAGTTGAATATAGTTTATGAGAATAAGAAATAAAGAGGTAAGAGACTAAGGGTTTTAGTAAAAGGTAAAACCATGAGAATATAAGAAAAGAATCTCTAGAATAGAGGGTCAGCCTAGTGTCCTTAGAGCATTCACTGAGACAATATGTCTCATTTCTTTTATGTTTCATGTTTTTATAGGTTGAACAGGTGAAGTCCTCTTGGGAGTAGCTTCGAGCATAGAGCTTGGAGTCGTTGCAAGAGGAAGAGTTTATAGCTTTGGACCTCCCAATAGCTGGGAGTTAGTTGTGTTTATGTTTTCTTTGTTCATGTTTTGTACGGCACATAAGTGCCAAGAGTTTGTATTACCTATTGTAAATGTGTTTTGTAATCCAAGTTTAGTTTAGTTTCCACATAGTTCCCTCTAATATTCTTATATTCTAAACTCTGTGTTTTAGTAATATAAGCAGGCAAAAGGTAATACTCCTTAGGGTGTTACATTTTGGTACCATAGTAGTTCGATTCAATCAGACTATGGTTAGTTTAGTCAGATTAGTTTGAGTGTTTTGGTTATCTACCATGCTATAAATCCTAATTTTCTTTGTCATGGAATATTGAGACTAATTACCTCAATATTTTGTGCACTACAGGTAGGAGAAATGACTAGTAGAAACCGAGGCAAAGGACAGTCGTCCTTAAATCCCTTAGAGTCAATCCCACCAAACCAAACCAACATGAGATGGGAAACTTTAAGAAGGGTATAGAGTACCCAGAGTGGGCCAGCTATAGGAAACCAAAGTTCAAGATTGTTGAATTCCGAAGTAGGAGACCACCAACCTTTAGAGGCTATAATTCCACTGAGGCCAAGTATAGTTGAGGGAAATGGAGAGTATCCTCCAGGGAGTACCTTGCTCATCTGAGCAATAGGTGTCCTATGCTTCATTCATGTAGAGGATAAGGCTGAGCATTGGTGGAGAGGTATAAGAGATAATATGGCTTTTTTCGGAATACCCTTAGAGTGTGAGAACTTTAAGGTAGTATTTTTGGAAAGATATATCGTAGGCCATGAGGGACACCAAGAGGAAGTTGGGAGTATCCAACAAAGAAGTGATAAGAAAAAGGGAGAGAGTTTAGGATTAAACCAACTTGAGAGACCAAAAAGAATAAAAATAAGGGTAAGGGAGTGCAACCTTCAAGAAACCTTAAATTGAGGGATGTCCCAAGTGTGGTAAGAAACACAAAGGGGTGTGTTTGCTGGGGCAAAATGTGTGCTATCGATGTTAAACACACGACACTTTGCGAAGGATTGCCCTAGCCTAAAGAGGAGAAAACCAGTTGATCCAACACCTTTAGCCACCGTTTGGCCTTCAACCTTATATGTGAGGAGGACAAACAGGGATGATGGACCTACCATAGGTATATGTTTCTTGCTCAACCTTTTTGTGTGTTGTTTGAACATCCCAGAGATAGAATGCTTCTTGCTTCTTTAGTTGTGTAACAAGTTTTTATATGTTTTATATTGCATGTTTCCTTGCTTGATGTGATGACCCTTCTATAGAGATAAGGTTGTCACTTTGTCGTATCTTCTGGAGTAGTGTTTTGGAAGTATTGAGGAGTGGTGCTAAGCGCCAAGGGCTCTCACTGAGCAGGACCCTCTGGAATAGTAAGGTGCTTTTCCAGCTCCACGAGAAAGTTATGTTTGTGTAATCGCTTGTTATGCTTTTCTCTTTGTATGTATATGGTTGATGTGTTGCGCTTGGTGTGGTTTGTTTTCAAGCCTACCAAGTTATGTTGTGATGTGATAGGTAGCCTTTTGTTGTGGTGCTTGCCTGATGAGTTTTTGGAGTTGTTGGGTAACTTGTAAGGAAAATAGTTGAGGGTTGTCATGCTTTTACTCTAGGCACAAGGGTTAGATCATAGTTAACCTAAGAGGAAGTAATGTAAGTTGTCAAACAACCTATAACTTGCAAGGTAGCCATATCATAGGTAACCTATGAAGTAGACACTATAAGCAAGAGCTTTCCATAGATACCCTTAAGAAAGGATATAAGAAGATAGTTAGGGCCTTTACTTTAGTAACTAAGAAGTAGACTTACCAAGGAAGAAAGAGGGAAGTAGTTAGCAACCCTTAAAGAGAAAGGGAAGAAATCAGTTAGAAACCTTAGCCTTGAGATCATATGGGCAATGAGAGAGTAAGATGTAGTTGGTATAAGTTGAAGAAATAGTGACCTTAGTTTTAGATAGCCAAACCATATAGAGATAGACATCACCTTAGATAATTGGATGTAGTACCAAATCCCTCATATTAGAAAATCCCTACCAACCCTTTAAGAAGATATGTTCAGAAATAGATGGAGACTCTAACCTACGAATGACGGAGATAAGGGAAGAGATAGACCGTTTAGAATAGGAAGATATAGAAAGTTATTTGGAATAAAAACCTTGGATGGATCAATGGAGAAAACTTGATGTCTGTAGAGGATGATTTGGAGAACCCCTACACCTATGAAAGGATAGGAGACATTTTATGAGGATAGTTGCTAGCCTAATCATAACCTAAGATCTTAAAGAACCCCTACACCCATATCCTTGTTTGCTTCACCAAACTGTCAATATTACTTCACCTTGTTCTATCTTTTACTCACTATCTCCCCTATCAACCAACATTAAGACCACTAATCAAACCATGGTCCACGTCAATCGCCCCTCACTTCACTACCTTTGTCCCTCCAAATACTAACATTGCCAAGCTAGATGTAGCAACAACAACAATCATCCTAATTTTATAATACAATGAGAAATAAGCAGCTAGTAGTGGTACACTAGTGCCCAAACAAAATGATAGTGTCGATATTAGAGCTTCCTTGAATGGTTAAGGTAGCTTCTTCCTTTGAAAATTCATTCCACCAATATTATTTTCTTCATCTCTATTCAGTTTAGCTATCTCTATGTTGTACTTAGTGGACACACAAATAAATTCTCTAATCTCCACCAAAATTAATCCCACTAATCCACCAAGAATCATGGTTACAAGGTTTTTTCTAATAGCTCCAACAATAAATTATCATTGTTGCAATGCGATCACCCCATCACTAGCTTTTGACAGCCACTGCCCCCTTTGAAAATTATCAATATTGTTATTTTGTTGAATCTCCATCTGACAACTGTGATCTATTCCTAATTAACTTTCACCATAATAAGAACATGTATATGATACAATGAACAATTTTCATTGTTATAATACAAGTTTACAACATACATAGTGAACCTTATGGAACAAGAGAAGCTTTTTGCTTCAAAAAGGGGTATTAAATGTTGGACATTTAGCACGTGGTCCATTCATTACAGGTTATGACTACGATGCACCAATAGATGAGTATGGTAAGACATCTAACTAAAGTTCTTAACTTCTTATTTTGTAATTTAATTATGCACAGGTCTCTTTATTATATTTTGATAAAAGTCCTTCTAAACTCTTACAATCAATGCTAAAGTTTACTGATTAATAAATTTATCATATAATGACAGGGTTACCTAGACTCCCAAAATGGGGACATCTTAAGGAACTTCACAAAGCTATCAAGTTATGTGAGCATGTATTGCTTGATGGTAAACCAGTTAATATCTCCCTTGGTCCTTCTATTCAAACATTTAATTTTCATGGCTAGTACAAATAGATAGTCTTTTGTTTAGTTATGAATCCTCCCACACATAGAAATCATAATAAGCATATTCTAATTGCTTTTTTACTTTTTTCCAAATATTATATGGAATTTGAATTGTTGCATAGTCATTATTCTAGTTCTTGTCTGCTGCTAGAATCCTTTGATATTGCATGTATCACAATTAAATTTATAAATATTATCATGTCACTTCATTTGTTTCAAAAAAGCAGCATATTTTTTTTTTGTGTTATTACTCAACCAAGTTGTTAGACAACGACCATGTTTCACTTTTATTTTTTTTTAATTGCAGATAAGACTTTCTGTGAGAGGGTATGATGGTTTCTTTATCAATAATTTCTGTCTTTATAGCTAGAATGATTATAAGCTAGACTTAACAAATGAAATTTCTAGTGGACACCCATGTTACTATCATCTTTGTCCAATTTTATTGGTAAGGGAGGTCGCAGAATTTTCATGACTAGACTGTCTGCAGTTTAGTTCAAGGAAGTAAATTTTAGCTTTGTTATAAGGTTAACGTACTATTGGAGGTATAAAACTATTGTTGGGACTCCACTTAATTAATAATTTAAGCTTGAAGAAGTTGGTCTTTAACATGGGATCGAGTTTTTGCGAACAATTTAATTATAACACCAAATAAATCAAGCTTTAGCAATTGTGGGGGTCATCCACCCTTGTATCAACCCTTGTACTTAATCTATTCATCTAGAATTATAAACCATTATGTGGTAACCACTGTCCACTACATTGCAGGCTAATGTCTATACTGACTCATTAGGGGCATTTGCTGCCTTTATTCCTAATGTTGACGAAAATGATAAGACAATTGAAATTCTTAATGCATCGTATTACTTGCCAACTTGGTTAGTTAGCATTCTTCCTCATTGCAAGAATGTAGTGTTTAGCACAACAAAGGTAGGTTATTGCTGTTTCTACATACCACTGATGTCTTTCTATAATAATGTAACCTAATCTTGTATAAGGATGCCGATAAAAGCTTGTATTATATACATGTTATAACTTGTTCATTGCAATACATGTTACAACTTGTATTCTAACAATGAATATTGTTCATTGTATTATGGTGAAAGTTGACCAGGAATACATTGTGGTTGACAGATTGAGGTTGAACGAAATAAGAACATTGATGATTTGCAAAAGAGGCAGTGATTGTTAAAAGCCAATGATAGGGTGATCATAGTTGCAACAATTGTGATGTCTGTTGGAGTTGTTAAAGAGAACCTAGAGGCCAAGATTCTTAATGGATTTGTGGGCTTAACTTTTGGTGGCAATTAATTAAAGAATTTGTCTTTGTGTCCACTAAGTACAACTTTGAGATAGCTAAATTGAATAGAGATGAAGAAAATAATATCGCTGAAATGAATATTCAACGGAAGAAGCTACCTAAACCATTTAAGGAAGCTTTATTATCAACACTATCATTTTTTTGGGCACCATTGTATCACTACTAGCTCCTTATTTCTCAAGGCATTATAAAATTAGGATGATTATTATTGCTGCTACATCTAGCTTGGCAATGTTAATATTTGGAGGGGCAAGGGCAATGAAGCGAGGGGCAATTGGTGTTTGTGTTGCTTATGTTTTTGTCCAATCTGAAAACCTATTCAAACCATTGCTAAAATATGTGTCTTAAACCTAATGTGGATTTTCAATTGAATAATTTGTGGATTCAATTTATATATTTGGTATAGGTTTCACTACAATAATGTTGTATCTTGTCCATGAAGAGAGTTCAGGTTTTATTTTAAGAATGGTATATCTTGATATTCCATAGTGTTTTTATTTTGAATTTGTACATAATAGTGGATTTGATTATCTTAATCTTACTAATGCAATGCATTTGTTTTCTGTAATTCTTGCTTCGTAGTCGATATTTTTAATTCATAAAATAAGATTATTATATTTAATCATATTAATTAAGGTGATTATAACTAGCATATATTTTCGATTAAATTAATCAGTTAAATTATTAAATCTTAAATAGATTTTGATTTATATAATACAGTTATTAATTTATTACATTTGAAATGTTTTCTATAATTATGGTACTTTTATGTGTTTTCATAATTTTATAACAATTTATCATAAATATATATTATAATAATATTTAATTCTAATATTGCTTTATATATTAAAGCACCACATTGATTTTTTTTCCACCAAAATGTTATTGAAATTTTTTATGTTATTTTTTAATTTATAAAAATACACAATTCTAGATTTGAAATAATTAAAGTAATTAAAGTATATATTGATTGAAATAATTAAAGTAGTTACGATCATCATATATATCTTTAATAAGATATTAAGATTATTTTAAATTTTAAATTAATGTAAATAGATTATTTTAAACTAACTAGAATAGTTAGAATAATTTTGACCAATTTATAACGAGTGTATATTCTGATTTGAAATAATAAAGTAATTTTGATCATCAAATATATGTTTTAGTTAGCATATTTAAGATTATTTTAAATTTTAAATTAAGGTAAATTTACAACAAATATGTATTCTGATTTGAAATAGTTAAGGTAAGTATGATAATCATATATATGCTCTAATTAAGACGGTTATGATAATTTTAAATTTTAAATTATGGTAAATAAAATTATTTTAAACTAATTAGAATAATTATGACCAATTTACAATGGGTATATATTCTGATTTGAAATTATTGAGGTAATTATGATCATCATATATATGTTTTAATTAAATTAACTAAGATTATTTTAAATTTTAAATTAAGGTAAATAGATTATTTTTGTTAGCTAGAATAATTATGACGAGTATATACTATTTTAAATTTTTTTCTCTATTTTGAATTTAAAAATATTTGTATAGTATTACTATTTTTTCAATGAATTAAATTAAAATAATACAAAATTATTCACTTGATAATAATGGATTTGATTATCACAATCTTACTAATGTAGTGTATTTGTTTTGTAGTTTTTAGCTTGTAGAATTTTGTTTATGGCATTGTCTCAACTATGTTATATGTTTGCTTTAATAGATGAAAGGATAAAGGCTTGTTCGATTTAATTGAAGAAGCAAGAAGAAGATTACTCTTGCCCCAAGGAAAATTAATATAGTTTTGATGATTTAGCCTCTTGATGAGTGCAAAGTTGTAATGTGTGGTTTATGCATATGTGTGTGGTGTGTGGTCTTGCAATGATTTATCTCTATCCTTAATGGTTTGATGGTAATGAGCTCAAGAATTTAAGAATTGAAGGTTAACAAAGTGGAAATGATAGTTTCTATAAGTCTAAAATTGAATTTGAAGAGAAACAATTTGATAAAACTTGTTTTTAAATTGATAGGAAGTAAGAACTATACACTAAAGCTTTAGAACTACTCAATCTTATATTAAAGAACCATTTAATCGATTTAAGTTAGCTTTGTAATAATTAAAATCATTTAATTTCGTGCAATAGTGAAATATGCACTGTTTTAAACTAGTTTAAATTGATATGTAATCAGTTACATGTTTTATGTTGTAACTAGTTACAACATTATGTAATCAGTTATTTCTGTTGTAACTAATTACATAATTCTGTAACCAGTTACATAATATAAAATTGTTTTGTCCTATATGAAAATAACTAGTTACAAAGTTATGTAACTAGTTATTCCAGTAAAGGCAAATTCGAATGGCCTCTGTTTTAACTAGTTAAACCCATTCAAAGTTCATTTTCTAGATTTCAAATAACAAATAACTGATTACAAGTTTAAATAACTAGTTATTCTAGTGAACTCTCTATATAAAGGGAACCTTAGGCCCCGTTTGGGTTGGTTGCGAGTTTTTGGTTTTTGGTTTTCAAATGCAATTTTTGAAACAAAACGCGTTTGGCTAAAATGGAGCTGAAATGGTTTTTAACTCAATTTCAAAACACTTTTACATTCATTTTCAAAACCAAGAAAAAAGGATTTGTG